>JAHWXV010814101.1:0-14669 GCA_024586415.1 Phrixothrix hirtus
CATATAAAAATGAAGTTTTATATTTAAGTTTGCTACCTTCTGTACATGAGACAGTGACTTTAGTTAAAATTGAATGACCGGAAGTGCCACTTTTTTAAAGCTTGCTGCGATTCTTATGTCTTTGATACGCTTTTACATGAACTTAGCGGTTTTCCTGAAAAAATATGTTAAAGCGAGTTACCTGTTTTGCGCGTCTAGTCTTTTGAATTCGTGGCTGTTGCAATTATCGTTCCCAAAATAAATGTAAATAACATTTTAATCATTTATGGACATTTTCAGATACGTAAGAGAAAGTCATGTAATGTCTCACACCAGATTTTTAAATTATAAAATTTTAGCACTGATTAATATTATCTAAAGGTCTAATATAAATTATTGATAAGCATTTATTTAGCTTACATTTCGCTAGATGTGCATCCTCTGATGAGGCCCAATTAAATCGAAAGATATCAAACGCCCTCTTGTGTCATTTCAAGCACAGACCCTCGCCAAAATTTAATTTTATTTTGAGATTGTCTATGAATTTTAATTTATTGTAGTTGTGATGCCATTTTGACATCCACATGCTTCCATTATAACCATTAGAGGTAATTTACATAACTTTAATATTTTCTGTTTTTAAGTCGATTATTTCAAAAATAATTAATTTTAATTTTAGGTTATTACTTATATATAAAATCAATAATTAATCAATTGTGTACACAACATAAATATGATTGGTACACCCTACATTTCTCAATGTTATACCAGTTGCTAAAATCTTTTTCCACAAGTTATGGACAAATTATTTAACTGCCAAAAAGGCATAAACTGTAGTTTCGAGTAGATCTTATGATATTTTTTAAGAACAGTGGGCGTTTAGTTCTGTTGTTTATGGTATTAAATATTGATAAAAGTGGAATCGCTTAATAGCTGCATTAGCTACTACAAGGTTAAATATTTGTCATATTAAATAGATATTAACCTTTATTTAAATTTGAATGTGTTTTATTTATCATAGTGCTAAACATTGCGCAATACGCATGTTTACAGTTTTGTTGGTTTTTACTAAAACGAAAGCTGTTTCAATCAAATATTTATAATAATCGATACTCAACACTTTGCCCATAATCACTAATTGTAAATAGTTACTATTGTTAACAATTTCAAGTATACATACGTTAGTGCCAATGATTGGGTTATTTATCCTGTATTTAAAATAAGAGAAGGTGTGATTTTGGATATATCCACTGAAAATATCATGTTGAAAATATTCGTTGTATTAAGTGTATTTGGAATCGCAGTATTACAAATTTTAAAATTTTTATTCGCTTAGTTTTCTAAATATAGATATCCAAACGTCATTTCACATACGATGTTTAGAATTATAACATTTTTTATACGAAAGAAATATTTTCATTTTTCCTGCAAATGCTCGAACTTTATAAAAAAAATTTAGACTTAGAAATAAATGATATAATCTTTTTACGGAAAATAAATAAAAATATTGGCCTGACTATAATAAGATGTTATTTTAATATAAATGCCAAAGTAGGTTTTGCATTAAAGAATTAATGCATCAATAAATTGTTGTATTTGTTACATATGGGGATATTTAATTAAAATGGGTTGAAATAATAATAAAAAGTCTGATTGATTTTTATTGTTATCACTTCAGAGTCTCTGAACCGATAACAATCAAAATCGATTAGACCTTTGCATCAATAAATGTTAAATGTTTGGCCAAATAAAACAATATCGTCATATTACATTTTATGAACATTTATTAGTTTACCTACTTATGTATAAATGTTTAACGAATTATAATACCGATTTCAGTTAATATTTAGTCATGCTATTATCATTGGTAAAAATCAGGTATTGAAAAATGGATGCAAATTTATGCGTAATTAAATACATAACACTACTCGTATTACACTGCCTCAAAATATTCACAAGGTCGCTACAACAAAATGCTACTATGTAGTAAAATATATGGTTGCATTAGTTCAATATTGCACATAATGTATGGTACTTAATTCTTATATATTGGCTATATTGCATTCGCCTTCGGCTCTTATTGCTAACTTCATCTTCGTGTAATATAATCTAAGTTACACCCTTGCAACTTTCAGTAAATAATTATTTTTCCAATAAAATTTGTTTAATTTTTGTTTAATACAACTTGGCAATAAAGACAGCATATTTTGATTACTTCACAAATATATGATTTATCGCTTACTAACAAATGTAAATTATATTTTCCGACAATTTTCGAAAATATATCGAGCGATCTGTTGTAAATTTAAATTGCATGATTGAATAATCAACTTGCATTAGTCACTTTGTTGCAAAATAAACTATATACCCATACATAATTTGATGCCATAAGCTGACGGCATTTCTTTTGACGGGTTGAGGATTTCGAGGTTTTCAACCAAATTTGTTGTTCGAAATACGGATATGATTTCCAATATTCTCTAATTTATTAAAATGGCAGATTGTATTTTGATTTTCTTTGAATGGTAGATAAAGATGATTTTTGCTACACTCAGTTTTAGTAACGAAATGAATCTCATTTTCCGGTACTAAAACCATTTTTAATGCCCTTGTCTTCTAAAATAAGGTTTTTCAAAAATAATCCCTTATTTACTAAAGTCACAAAACTACTTGTACCTTTGTCACGCTCAGAGATTCGCTAACTTTATCCAGCAATATTTACGCCTATGTAGTTATATCACGTATGCCAAACGCAACGAACACTTCTAGAACGCCAAACAACGATTCATCAAAATCTGAGGCACGTTCCGTAATAGCCACAATGTTGCAATTTTGAAATGTTTCATATTTCACTTATGTCCAAATAATCCTTCAAAGTTCATTTAAAATAATTAAACACGTTAGAATGATAGCTAATCAAATAACGAATTCAAATATCTAATAGTGTTTATTAAAAAAGCCAATAAATTTCAATAAAAGTTCAGTCGTGTAATACTGCGTAAATTAAAATAAAATTATCAATATGCCAAATACGAAATAGAAAAGGGTCGTTAACAGCTCTCAAGTACGTATCGGTTAACTGAATTCCATGAAATCTTCCAAAACAGATTTAACAAAGATAGTAACTAGCCTATTACACATAAGTGCAGAAATTATGGTAAGTACGAGCATAGCGAGTAGTTTAAGTCTAGTGACTTTGTAGAATAACAGTTTAATAAAAAATCAACAGTCTGTATTCTGTTGGATTTATTGCACACGTTGCGTATTGTTTATTACTGTTGCTATTAAATTAATACCCATGAAAAACATTGTTTGGCAGATTTGTGAATTATTCATATAACTTAAACAGATTATTTTATATTCAATTATTAAATAGAGTATTATAATCAGCACTAATTAATCTAGTCATTTCCACAATTTTTGATGTTTGTTTTGTCTTTGTTTCTTTGATTTCAGTATCAAAACTTAGAAATGCAAACACTTCCTAAAAACTATTGCACTAGATATGTACGAGGAGAGTTCACAAATTTTTGTCTCTACCGTAATAGCCTATATCCAACAAATAAAAAAATATTTTTACTGACGTGACATTTATTGGTATTATTGAACTTAAATTTTCAAGTTTTTATCTTGTTTCGTACAGAAGTTATTAATTTTAATCTGTGGTGGTGTTTTTGTATTTATTCAAAAAATGGATAATACTAAAACGAGAGTTATCATAAAGTATTTGTGCACAAAGGACTTATCAACAAAAGACATTCATAATAATATGGCAGATGTATTAGGTAAATAATCAAGAACAGGTCTAGGGATTTTAAATTTGGAAGAGTCATGTGAACAAGCAGTAGGTGTGAGAGTATCGAAAACAGTTGTAACAAATCGAACAATCGAGAGACTACAGTATAGTTTATAACAGAAACATGTGGATTTTTAATAGATGGCGTTGAAAAACTTTTGTATCCATGAATTGCGTTTTAAAGAGCATCTGTTCAGTGGTCGCATACAATGTAAACGGCTGAGACAAATTTAGTGATAATTAAATCGGATCAGAAAAAGTATTTGGAAATAATGGATAAAATGTGAGTCCATCACTTTGATGCAGAGGCAAAAGTACACCTTATGGAATAGTGGCATAAGGGCTTGTCGCATCCGCGAAAATTCGAGGCCACTTTTGTGGCCAGTAAAATCAAGGCGCTAATTTTTTTGAGATTCTGAAGGGGTTTTTTGTTGTGTATTTACAACGTGTGCACACTATCACAAATCAAAAGTATGCGAACCTTATACTGAATATTCGTGAAGCAATGATGAACAAAAACCGAGGAACGTTGATCCGAGGCGTTTTATTCCACCGGAATAACGCCTCAGCATGCAATAACTGGTTTCAAAATTCTTCAACAGCCTACCCCTTCTCAAGATGTAGTCTCCAACAAATATTATTTATTCCATAAGCTGACCGAAAATTTACAGGTAGCCAATTTTTTTGATGACGAAACTGTGGTCACCGTAAACAAGTGGATGGCAGGACAAGATGAGGATATTTTTCCAACGTTATCGAAAAACTTCGTAACCGATACACTTCTTTTAAAAGATTGTTGAAAAATACAATTGTTTTAAATGTCCTGGTTGTTTCTTTTTATGTTAGACGATAATTGGTGAACTTTCCTCGTTTATATATTACGCGACAGATTTTGTTATGGAACAGTTTCTTTAGTGACCCACTTTATATCAAGTAAACCATATGTAATTGACATTTTACACAGAGAAAATTGAAATACACATATTTGAGTTATCAAAATAGCAATTACAATGAATATTTGTTTAATACAGTTTTGATTGTGAAAAATAAAATAACTAATTGTTATAGAAACGATAACATTACACTTCAATAACTATACATATTTTGATACATGCGTTTCTTAAAATAGATTTTTACTAATACATCTAATGTTTGCCATCGTCTCTTATCTTGCGCCGTGCCGATCCAATTTATTACTATTTGTTTAAGGTTACCGATCCAGCGAGTTGGTGGTACTCAGACACTTCGTTTTGAAATCTTGGTCGCCATTCAGACAGCTTTTTTTTCCATCAATCATCTCTGGCCACGTGTACTTCTCATTTCCATTTTGGCTTTATGTGCACTATAATATGACAAACCTTAGATGTTTGTCCCAAATCTTCATTTCTCATTCTGTCTCGCATTGTTACTCCTAGCGTTTCAAGTGTTTCATTTTGCGTTGAGTAATTCTCAAATTAGTTGTCAACGTCAGAGTTTCTACTCCGTTGGGTTAGCACTGATAGGATACGCTGATAAAATATTTTTCTTTTCAAGCAGACTGACAGACTAACATATTATTCTCTGTAATTTTTATGTTTAATTAGCTCTGTTTATTTTGATTTCATGACCAAGACATACATATTTTTATACTAGCTCTAGTTCTTGCGGTTTAGTGGTGATATTTTAGTTGGGAACTAAATTATTTTTGTTTTGCCAGTTTATGCTCAAACCTACTTTTTCGGTTGCTACTTGAAGTTCTATGCTCATTTTCCTTGCCTTTTCTAAACCATCTGCAAAACGAAGGTTGCTTAGATTGTCTTCATCGGTTTTTATCCCTTTATATGCCACTCGAGTGTTATAAATACGGATTCCAGAACAATTTAGGTGGCATACGATCGCCTTGTCTAACTTCATAACCTATTTTTATGAGTTTGTTATTAGTGGGTAATTTTACTATAGTGGTTGCTTGTTGATAGATGTTTTAAATAATTTTTATATACTGATAGTTGATTTGGCATTCCTTTATTGCTTTTTATATTTTATTGCTTTCTATTGTATCAAAAGCTTTTTAAAAATCCACGAATAATAATACCAATGGTTTATTATACTTCACTAATTTCTCAGTTAGTACCTTCAAACTACGAGATGATCGTTGGTTCCAAAATTTGGACGAAATCCAATCCAATATTGCTCTAATTTGTTCTCCATTCTTGTTATTATCCTAGCAAAAAGTTTGTAAAGATGGTTCTCCAAGTTCGTGGTCGATACCTCATTTCAAGCTACCCTAACTTGCTCCCAAAGTTCATCCGCCGAAACAGAGGGTTAGTCAAATTTTGGATTCTTCTGCCTATCGTATCCCATACTTATTTAATATGTCAGGATACTGTTCAGACCAGGGCATAGCATTCACATGTGAGGTTTGACGTTATTCTGATGGAAAATATCATCAAGGTGCAACTGAAGGAATGGAAGAAATATAGGTTGCAAAATTTCAGACATATATCCATGAGCGTTCAAAGTACCCTTGATGAATACGATTGGAGAACGACTTCCATGGCGTATAGCATCCCAAATCAAAATGCCCGGAGTTAAGCCAGGATGACGTCTTTTCACAAAGTGCAAATTTTTTCATTCCCCCTAGAACTTCCAACCCGTAACCAGTCATCAGATCACCACAAACAAAAACGAGATTTATCAGTAAAAACGATTTGGCTGCATTCATCCTTTTTCAAGATGCACCACTGTAAGATATTAGTCCTATGGGGACTGGGAACGAATTGTAAAGTTTGAAAATGTTCTCTTACTATTTAACAGTCGGAGTTTCCACGCTCCTGAGTACTTCGAGGCTGATAACTTCCCCGTTCACGAGTCTGGGATCTTCATTTGATCCAGCTTGCCACACTCATACTCCACCCCAGTCTTCTAGAGATTCCGCGGATGGATAATCCTGTTTCATGCATCCCCGACAATTGTGCAAATTGTGTATTTTGGCCATTACGTAGCATCTTTTACTGTAAACTGAGGAATATCAACCAAATACACTGACACAAATATTTATGAAACAAATAAGAATATAGTAATTCCCCCAATCCAGTAAAGGCTATTTAACCAAATGGTAATCACTTATTTATTACTTCAAGGACAAGATTTTGCCAAAGCTTCAAATTTGTAAGATGTTTCCTTCTGGATGTTCCGTTTTTTTAATCGTTCAAACTAAATAATTAAATGAAATTAATAAACACATATACAAATAACTTACATGGGTAGTTAACAGGTTAAAATTAAAACTACGTGTTTAATAAAAAACACTTTTTGATTTAAGAAATGCACAAAATCACAAGTATTTAACACTAGGTACTAATGCGTTTGATATAATGAGACTTTTTAAATAATAAAAATTGGCAGATGCTTATGACTGTTAAATAGTTTCGCAATTAAAGTTAAAAGAAACACAGTTGGCGTTGGTCAAAAATAATTAAAAATCTTTACACTCCCAATTGTCTAGTAACTAATCTGTATATGCTTTTATTAGTAATTTTATCATTTAATTGTCTTAATTTATCGTGATGCGTGCTTGAAAAATAGTCAACCAAAATATTGGTATTTTATATAAATTAGTTAACGAAATCAAATTTTTGGCTCTAACCTTGAACGATCCCAGGTGGATTTCTTTAAAGAATTATTACCTTGCTTTAGATTTGTGAATTATTTTCTGTGTTAAATTATTTTGATATATTTTTATGTTATTAAACGCAAATTTATTATTAGTGCCGCATTCAAACAGCCGACAACTTTTTTGATTCATCTGATTTGGAAGTGGCTGTGTTATATTTATTTAATTAATTAATATATTTATTTAATAAATCATACCTAACGATTCCGTTTATTCAGTTCCTAATTAAACTATTAAATTTTTGAATCTTACATAAATTGTGAATCGGCATTCAGTGAAAATGTAAATAAATTTATTATTTTTTCTAAATATATTACTTTTTTATTATAAATATATCTATTAGGAAAAAACTGCTGACTCAGGTCTTAGATAAATAATTTAAATTTTATGCAGTTACTGTTTAAGTAAATGTTTGCCAACTTTGGCATTTAAGGTGTAATTTTATTTCTATTCGAAATAATATTAAGAAGAAATTAATTAAAAAATAGGAGTTAATTATTTGTTGCAAACTTTGTTAAACACAATTGTAAATTTTCATTATGTTATAGGTAGTTACTATTAATGAAGTTATGAGTAGTTTCTAGGTCGTTTCGCAGATGTTTTACTTGTTTGCATAGGTAGATAGAAGAAGTATGGTAAATGTTACTGGAGGACATTCTGTAGCTAAACATATATTTATAATTTAAAAGAAATTGTTAATTTTTTTTCTATATTTACAATAATGTTAGATCAAACACAGCATTATTATAAAAAACCTTCATTTAATGTTTAAAAAATTAATTAATAGAAAATGTTTTATTACTATTTTAATATTTTAATCATTAATTTACATAATAAAATATTGAAAAGGTGTATATTTAGAGGACGCATTTTCTAATCTAAAATTTAAAAGAATTACCACAGTGAAGGTAAACATTTGTCAACGGTGTATTCATTATTTAATTATCCGAATTAATCTTCGCTTGCATATGCTTTGGGGATCAATTACCATTTGCCAATATTTCGCAAAATATTTTCGAAGTACATACAAACTTGGTAATATTTCAGCCCGTGGTACCACTAAATAACCTTACAATTGGATACTCCCTTTATAAGTAAATGTTATTACAGAATCATCCTAATTAGCTTTATAATAAATTATAAAAGATATATTGCACTAATAATGCGTTACCTACATATTTGCTTTTAGTATTTACAAATATGTGAACTTTACGCAAATATAAGTCTGTGAAAGCAATGATGATGATTTATAGAAATACGAAAGTGAATATTCTGGAAGCACTTCTGTTGTATTTTAATTGACTTATTATGAAGAAAATAGTGTTTTTTCTGCAACATCTGTAACATCTGACTAATTAATTACTGTGATCAAATCAGCCATCAATTGATTACTTAATAAACTATGCATAACATTGACATGTGCATTTATAATTAGGCAATTACGAGAAATTTTCAAATATCGCACTTCTTAATTGCAAGGACTTCGTCATGGGTATTAAACAATATTCATGATTTCAAGATTATCAATATTTAGGTAATAGCTGATGGTAGATTTTTGAATTAAGATTAAAATTATAAAACAAATGTACATATTATTGAACTACGATATTCTATGCAATACGCCTTCACCTGGATTATGAAATGAACCTTAGTAGGTAGGTATCTATGATGTGAATGATTTGATCGAGATACTTATGCAATTCATTTGCGAAATTTCCTTTATAAGTACTCAATTTGATATCTTGTTATCACATATCCGGTTATTAAAGTGCTATCCTAATTATACTCTTTAGGGCATATATTGATTTAAATTTTTTATCATATTTGAGATCATCAGTATTTAACAATGTTTATTTTTAAAATTAATTTAATGCATATATAAAAATACTATATCAACCGAGAGTTGAACTCAGGTTCTTGCGCTAAAATGTTGTTTCTGTAGCAAAGTGATAGAGTGTGTATCATATTAGCCCCAGGATGTAAGTTCAACTCGGCTGAGATAGAATTTTTATTTGTGTATTTATATTAATTATATCTATAACAACGAGTGTTCAAAAAGTTATTTACTTGTGGTTGGATTATAGGCTTAAGCGTATATTTTAGAATTAGCCGTCATTTCAAGAACTGTCAAAAGCCGAAATTTCTATTCAATTTACTTAGTTATTCGTTATCCAATAATGTAATGTAATGTAATGTTTACTCATTAACAGAAAAAATTTATCGTGAAAGTATATTTTCACAGTGGCCAGTTTATGCTTGAATGTTAAAGATATGCATTTTCAACACTTTCAGCAAAATTTTAATAAAAGTATCATTAGATATTATTTCTTTAGTCACTTAAAGGACATACGATTAAGTCTCTAAAGCCACCTACAACTGAAAGACTGTTTGAAGGCTTATTATAAATTTAGTTCCTTAGTGTAACAAATAACTTTATCAAAGTGTATGTGAGCATATGCCTATTTGAATTCTCGACTTCTTAAATTATTATAGTATCATATACCGAAAGGAATTTACGACACGAGTAACATAGCAACGCGTAAACGAATGCCAACCTGAATATAGTGTAGTCGGGCGTGGACAAGAACGATAAATGGCGTTCGAATAATATCGGAAATTATAGCGCGCCGCCCAATTCCTGTAGACTTATTTGCTAGGGATATTAACGCACTATGTATAATATAGGTATTCTTACCTGAAACCGAACGAAAACTCTCTACATAGAGTAACAGTTTTCAATGCTAGATAAAATAATAACAATGGTATCGATACTATTAACACAATTCAGTAAATTACCTGACAAGAAGTAGTTCTTTTGACTCCCCTTGTATATTAAATGACTCAGTACCTTTACTACTAGTGAAATAACTGATCACCAGAGTCCAAGCAATTGATATAAATTAAAATTTTAGGTCGACAACGGGAAATTATTTTACGTTTCCTCGCATATATACTTGAATTGAAAATATTCTTTAGGCAGATACTTATAAAATTTAGATAAGTCAATTTAAATGTCAGTGAAGACCGGCTTTTCAATGGTATCCTATGTATTACGAATTTATGAATTCGAATTATGTTTGATATATAGTAACGTTATTACAAGTATATTGATCAATAATTTATAATACAACAAAACCACAAAATGCACGTGAAAAAATGGTTAAATATACAAAATGCACAATAAAAGTAGATATGATGAATAGATAGTGATACAAGACTCCAATAATTTAGTATGGGATGATTCGTTACCTAGTCAACTTTGTACACTTTCTCATAAAAATTACATAAACGATAAGGAGCCCCTTTTTGCTGTAATAAAATATAATTAGGCAACTATAAATATTCAAATTTAACAAATGATTGTAGTTTTAATAAGTACTCAAACATGCAGTGCAATTACTTACTCTAATTAATAAAAAATTCAATATAAGTGTCAAAATGTCATGCTATAGTTCTATTACAAATACTGCACAGAATTAAATACAAAATTAAATTACTGTATATTTCGCTACGTACTTAAATTAGATTGATAAATCGGCAAGTTTAATATTGGGGTAATTGTATAATCTGAACCTTAAATTTGTGCAGTACAGGTTTTATAAAGTCATGTAGAAATCAGATGATGTAAATCAAATTTTTAGCTTTAAGGTTAAGCCCTTAGTTAAATATTTTATAGATTGACAAACTAAAAAATAATATACTCGTTCATATGATTGGTCACTTGTGCGCTTCTTTAGGCAACCAGGCTCAAATTTAAGGTAGCATAACGGTGATTAGTTAATCAATCAAGTAGATTGGACGGATAAAGTTTCGATGTATAGAAGGCTACAATACGTTTGATATAGCATAATAATCTTATATCAAACGCCATCAGTTTTGAACTGAATAAATGGACATTTAAAATTTAATTAGAACCAGGTATAAAGATGCATCAACGGTAATAGTTAATTACAAGATAATGAATTTATTCGGCATATAGTGAAACTTAGCGACCGAGCTCTACTACTTCGTAAGTAGTATAAGTACTCTTATTTCTCTTGGTATAAAATGAATATCAACCTTACTTCCTAAATTTTTTAGAATGGAGAACGAAAAGTTATATTTTCGCCACATTAGTTATACAAATTTCGATAAGGAATTAAAATGCTCTGGAAGTTTATGCCTCGGGGCAGTTAGAAAATATTTTTGTATATTTTAAAATGGTCCTTTTTTGGTCAATCGAAAAGATGCCATTCTCCACCACCACAACAACGCCAGAAAGAATGTCGTCTAATTGACGATGCAAAAACTGACCAAGTTAGAATGAGAAATCCTTCAGCACCCACTTTATTTTCCGCACATTGCACCCTCAGATTTTCAAGTATTGGCCTATGCAGTGTAGTTTGAATGGCAAGTACCTTAATTCCGTGGAAATTATCGTAAACCATCTCATGGCCCTTTCTGGCGAAAAGCCACCCAGTTTCTACGAAAAAAGAGTCCGCTAGCTTGTAAAACGTTGGAAGACAGTTGTATAAAATGACGGTAATTAATTAATAATAGTTTTTCTTTAAAATGTAATCATTAGTGTTTTATTTTCAAATGTGTCACGAACTTTTGCAATAATCGTATTGTATTACATTCCTTCGTTTTGACATCTCTACAAGCCATGATGTTTTCTTCGGTACTCACAGCTCGGATATAAATTTTGTTTTGTTATTAGTATAGATATGATCTTGTTCTAATCATTTTATCTTCAAATGCCCAATATATGTAAGGGATCCATTGTAAAATTTGGGGTAATATTTAAGTGTTTGTGATTTGTAGTCTTCCCCAAAAATGAAATATTCTACAAGTTATTATTAGTAGTAATAAATAACGAATGTAATGTTGTTAATTAATTTTATTAATGTACAATTAGTCCGAACTTTTTCGTTCTTGTAATTGGTAATCCAATGAAAACATTATCTAGCGATAATCCTTGATAATGTTCTCATTGGATTATCAATTATAACAATTACGTCAGTTAGTTCTATGTTTTCAAGGTGTTCCACTGTTAACAAATACCAAACGAATACGTTTATTACTAATAAAGAACTTATTGAAAAACCACACGTATATTATAACAACACAATCTGTTCATTCGTTCAAAAAAGGGCACAGCTACTAACTAAATCTAAAAGGTTTTACGATTTTTTGATCAATTTTACTTCAATAAAAAACATTGAAAACCTGAACAATAAAGCATTGTACACAGCCAAATCTAATATTAACCAGAATCGAGTGTTTTTATCAATTTCACATATGTGTAGCATTAGTAAGAATGGAATAAACGTACGTTATCCTTCACACTTCTGAGTAAAAATATTGCATATCATAAGTCTTAAAAAAGTTTTACAACAATTTTCTAAATTTGATTGTACCTAAAGCAAAACTGTTTAAGTTTTATTATTTTTTGTGAATTTATGAGTCGTAAAAATACGCGTTTAAAATTTCTGAAATGATTTTAAAGCGACCTTATATATTTTTAAAATTTATAGCTAAGAGTGAAAATGCTCGAAATATGTAAGATTATAATAATAAGTTTTTTTGATATATTTATATTCATAGTTGGTTAAATTATGCAATAATTTATTAATTAAGAAAAATACACCAAAATATACTATTACAATAAGAATTTTATTAATTAAAAGTAGTCAAAACCAGGCCTACAGCATCAAAACAACTCTTCTTTAATTATGAAATCAAGAATGTTAAAATCGCCCATCAAAATCTAATCTTAGAAGTTTAGATAGCGTACTTTAAATAAAATTTATTAAGACGTCCTTTAAATAAACCGAAGAAATAAATCTAAATTTCATGATGTTGATTATTTAAGATGCGTAAATGTAGCATAGCAACTCAGCGAAAGACAAAAATGGTGGATATTTTAACATGTAAATTATAACGAAAATTCCATGTTCAACTTCGAATCATAAACAATTCTATTTATGCTATACATATAAAGCACAGTTCGTGGTAGAAACAAACTACGATGGACAGCCATACAAAAAGGTTTATCAAAAATCATATTGCGTAGTAAAATTTCTCAGTATTTAACTAATATAACAATTTTTCTGTAGACTAAGTATAACTAGGAGGATTAGGATATATAAAATTTTTAAACTTTACTAGGACATTTTTGTAAGTTTATCCGAATCGAAAACATAAAAATCAATCTATCAATTAAAAACTTCCGAAAACTTGTTATTCCCCACTTCGAATTTTAGAAATAATAAGATATTTACCTCGGAAGGCGTAAATTAAACTATTAATAACAAATATTTCAAATAGCAACTAATTTAGAATTATTAAAAAAGATAAACTCTGACCAATATTAAAGAATTTATATTATTAAACTGGAAAAGTAATATTTAACAATGAAAAAGGAATTAATTTAACGATAATTTGTTGGAAAGCTTCAACAAAAAATGTTCTTTCGCCAGTTTTAAATAATTTTTGCCTTACATCAGCATATGTTGTTAGTTATAACTAACGATTGCAACACTCTCAATGACTTGTCTCTACCTATATTATCAGCAACTATCAAGATTTATTTTACATCTTTATATTGGAATAATACATCCAATGTGGATTTTTCTTTGTTTTTAATTTTCAGGCAACACTAATCCAGCGTTGTATTTAGAATAGGAATGGTATTTATAATGTATTTCCTTTATCTAAAAGAATAAATTTTACTTCAATTTTAACAACCCTTAGTTTTCAGTTACTTCTGTCTAAATGTGTCAAGGAATTTGGATTAAAACCTGTGTGCAATAATAACTAATTATTCTTTAAACACAGAAATTAATGAAAAAGACAAATTTAGAAATCAAATGCACAGGCTTAGAACAAAAAGGGTTGTTCACAAGATATAGCACAATGTGTTTCTAAAAACAATTAAGTGATCGCACATTGACCTTGTTTAGAAGGTTTTTTAATGACAGCTGTATATGCAACAATATTACAAAATTCAACAGCAACACTGTTTCTTTTTCTGAAACAAGCTTCGACCTCAAAATTATTTTATTCAAGATTAAATTTTTTCCTGAAATCATTCACGAAATAATCATGTTTCTAATCACAAATTATGAAATATTATTTAATATTTTTAAAAATGTCACAAGTACGAGGATTGCCTTTTAAGTAGTTACAAAAACTAGGAAAAAAAACAAATTTTTTGGAACAAACTGTTTTATTGTTTTTCAAAATATTCACCTTTAAGTT
>JAHWXV010814471.1:0-19602 GCA_024586415.1 Phrixothrix hirtus
GTATAAGAGAACCACGCTTCGCTCCACTGTAGCTTTGCCGGCCGTCGCTAAAACACTGGTGTTTCTGCCACATGCGTTATTGCGATTTCGTCTTGTGACAAAACTCCAATTTAAAGAGGCAGTTTTTTTGAAATCTCGAAAATATGTCACGCGTAATTTTTCTAATAATTTTTTGTTTACATTACAGAAAATGTATTTACGGCTGGTAGAATATAAAGAAAACCCCATAGATGGTAGAAGTATTTTTGGTATTGAAACGAATCTTTATTTATATTCACTAACGTTAGGATTATTTATAGTCACTTATTTAGTCTCTAATAAAACTAAAACTAAGCGAATATGATATCCTATTTATATTGATAGGATAAAGTACAAAAAAGTAAGGAAAATTATAGATTAGTGAAGAATAAAATTAGTTATAATAATGTTGTAAAAAATTTCTATGTGAAACGTCATTGCGGGTTTTGAATTGAATTAGCAGCTATTGGTTACCGCAGTGAGTCATTTGTGATTACATCATCTACCTTAATTATAAGAAACCTTCTGGATTGTTCCAGAATGTTTCATTGGGTTTTTATTGCTTCTAATTTTGTTACTGTATATTTAAAGTGACTTGAGAAAAACAGCAGTATCGTTTGGTAGCCATTAAAAATATTTCTGTACATCAATAGCTTTATCCTATCTTAGTATTTGAAAAGAAAGATAATAACGAAAATTTACCATTATTTCAAGATCAATTTCTCTGAGGATGTAATCTCACTAAAAAGGAAATATACAATCCTATTTATCTGAAGATCTATAACGGAACGGAACGCTACCTGCGCCCCTGAGCTTATCAAAGATAGTAATTTCCCTGAATTAGCTAGTTTGCTCCGACCACCACAGTGGAGGTAGGGGGGTTCTACATGTGCGATGAAATCAATTAGACTAAAATTCAGGAACGGCTTCCAAGTATCAAAATTCGAGAAAAAGTCGAAGTTAAGGGCGTCACTTTGTTTTAACGCTAAAAGAAAAGAGTAAAGAAGTCTGCTGTTATAGAAACCTGGAAAACAAAGAAACCGAACTTAGAAACCTTAGATCAAGAATTGTATCAGTACGTACTTACTATATGGTAATTTACAGCTACGCCGCTGGGATCCTTCGATCATGTTAAATTTGGGCGTACTATCTAAAATAGGTTATTCACCTAAAATTAACTAATATCTTAAAGAAAGTATGTGTTACTATAACTACGGGTTTACATGTATAAAAGAATAACATCTGTACTTAAAGATTGAGTATTATGATAACAAAAAAAATGTGATTTACAATTAACAATTTGTATGTCTCCCCGGAAGGGAATAAAGGATACAACAATATTCTATACCTAAATCAAGGGACTCTTTTTATTACTACTAACTAAACTAAATCTAAAATGAACAAGAAATATTGGCCCTAATGACCGAGATAACATGAACAGTGAAAATGTAGAACGTTTGTCTTTTATTTGTGACAATAACTAACTCGTCTTGAATTTATACGTGATACACCAATTTGTCCCAGCAGAGTTTCCTTAACCAGGGGGTGGAGATCGGTGGAATATAAAGAATGGATATATCACTTACTTGGTGTCTTCGAGACCTTCAACTTGCCGAAGGAATCGAAAATAACTATTGTGCTGCCTAGAATATTCTACTTATCGTACGCCACGTACAGCTTTGTCGGACTCTAACACTTTGACTACGAATCAACAGGTAATTGAAGTTGAACCTTTCCACAATTCGCTCTAGGCAGAAATAGACCAAATTTTTACCAATTTGATCTCCTTCATATTACTCGGGTAACTCTTCAAATGTTTTCTTTAAATATCGCTTGAGCACGCACTGCAGAAAACGACATAACTTTTCAACACTAAGGTCTCTACTGCATGTTAATACAAGTTTTCTCCTTGAAATTGATGGGGAAATACACGGGGGGTTAACGTTTAGTTTTAGACTTGCAACCATTCTCATGGGAATCGGTGAAGTAATATTTTTTAGAAAAATGTGCCGAGGCTGTACAAAACGTAACCTGGGATTTCCAAATTTTAATAATTGTTGTTAAAGTATGTTTGCAATTTTGGTATAAAAATGATACTGGTAATTCACCGATTTTATTATTACTACACGGATATATATACCAGGTATTTCCGCATAAATGACGAATGCTGCAAGAATTTCAGGCGCGCTTACAGATCAGTGGTAGTTCTTCTGGTGTTCGTTCTTAGATGTTCCACTTGGTGCAGAATAACTTCCTCCTATGTAGTAGATTTTTTTAAGTAAAAATTGGTAACGATTTCGCAATTGGAAGGATATAGAAGATATCAGAATTTCAAATACATAGGTTATTGAAGAAAAACATTATGATAACTTTAAACCCTAATTATTATGTACAGAGACTTGATGCTACTAACAAACCAATGAAGAGTTTGTTGCACGTGCTCCATCTATGACTTGTACGTTAACTGCCCCACGAATTTTTTAAATACGTCATATTGGAAAACTAGTGTAAAATAATGTATCACCGTATACACTTGAAGGCGTTCTTTTTCTTAGTCTAATCAAACATATACGATATCCTGTAAATTTCTCTTTCCATGTTCATACCACATAACCTATTTAATTATAAGCACTAAAAGTGTTTCGCTTTCAAAGGAGTTCCCCGGGCTCGCGGGAAATTGGGAAGAACTTCCTAAAGAATTATGCTGCTGCATATAATTATATATATATATATATATATATATATATATATATTCCTTTAAATCATCTAATTAAGAATGTACGTGTATGAAAATTAAATAACAATACTGATCAAGTTGTTTGAATTGAGTGGTTGTCTAGCATCAGTATGTAGTTGTTGTGTATGAAGCTTCAAGCATTAGCAGTTGCAATTAAGAATTGGTGACTGAATTCTTAAGCTATTGTGCATTTTTGCGAAAAATTATGCGTTGCTTTTTAGTTTGTTATTAATAATTAATTGGATAACGTGCGTTAACTTTGAACCATGCAGCAAACATAATATTTTAAAATGTTTATAAAATTTTGAACTTTAAAGGTTGTTTCCACCTGTCAATTTGTTAAAAGGGTCGAGTACCTTTCTAAAGATTACATAGGATTATCCTATAACTATACTTGGCATTCTTGTATTTATTTTTGCATTTTTGAAGATTAAAGTTTAAACAAACATTTATTATTTCAAATATAAATAAACGGTATCCGAGTAAACAAGTTTTCATGAAAAATGAAATTTTAGAACTAATAATTAACAATTTTTCTAATATCAGGCCGTTAACCTTTGTTACGTGATTTTTGACGTAATATTAGCAAGTTAGCGAAAAATATAAAATTTAAAATATAAAAGGTCTTGTTAAAACTATTTAAATGAAAAGAAATAAAAATTTTATTTCTTTACTTACTTGACGTCCAATTTTCTTAGTAAATATGATGTTTATCAAGATCACAAATTCGGATTATTGCGTGCTTTTATTGATGAATTTGATGAATCGAGCTACCCAGATTTTCTTTTATCTTGGATCGCGCATTTTTACAGCCTTATGCTGATTTTGGAAATGATGTCTTCGCTGGACTTCTATCAATAACTAAGATATCAAGAACTATTTATCAACTAATCGATTTCTTTATCTTGAACTGGACTTACACCACTTGTTTAATCTAACTTCGTAGAATTAAAGCTGAAACACAGGGATCTCGATTTCTATTGGTGCAGGATATTTTATAACTTTTCGTTTCCATAAATACAAAATTTGTGCAAAGACCTTTTAACCAAACCTGTGTAAGTGTTTTAAAAGTTTGTCTGTTTCTGTCTATTACATAATACGTTAAACTTCCCACGGCTTCTAGCAATATCTTCAAATTTTTATTGGGGCTGTTAACTTTTGTTTGTACCTGTCTGGATTACTTTATAATTACGTTTCTAACTGGCGCCACGCACTAATGGAAACTTTAGCACTACTTAACTAAACTACAATAGTTTCTTATGTTTATTACAAGTTAATTAAATTAATTATTTAATGTGTAATCAACACCATATAAAATATTCGGTACTTGGCAAAAGCGGTACGATAACCTATGGTATGCACAATTTAGTTAACAAGAACGGAGTTCTTTTGGGTAGCACGAGATCTTTACTGCTGGTACTCAAGAAGTTGAGGGTGATGAAAGACCACAACGTCCAATGCAGTAGACATGTGGCAGAAATAATGAAAAAGTTACAGAAATTGTTCGATAAGGCAGATGTTTGAGGATAATAGTAACTACTGACATATCATATATCATTAGAGTAGCTGTCTGACAAGTTTTGGACAGTAATTGAAACATATCAAGCGCTTGCACGAAATTGTGCCTGAAATCTTACACTTTGTGGGGAGAACCGAGTTTCAAGTTATGCTGACATCTTGGATAACATTAAGCAAAACCAATGACGTTTTAATCCGGTTACTATGTGTGTCGAAACTCGAACCTTTACTATGGGTCGAAAACTGAATGCCAGTTAGTGCACAGGAGGACGCATAGCTCTAATCAATAAACCGGAATTCAAAGTGGTGCTAAGTGTTTTTTTATATATAAGGGGTGCTACGTTAGTTGTATAGATTCCTTAAGGAAGGAAGGTTGACTTGCGTTAATATACAGAAACGTGTAGAGAATGAGTCCGGAAGAAAATATTGGGTAGTGAACAGAAGGATGTACGAGGGCTATCCAGAAAGTCGACTACCGTTTCGTCTATAGCCGCTTTGAGCATGCGCAGCGCGCCCACCTTGGTGTTTGCGTGTTCCTTAGCTCAGTCAGCATCCAACCGTGTTAACGCGAGGTTTGTATCGTTCCCTGTTATACCACAGTAACAATTTCAAATGTGTGCCACAATAGAAAATCCCGCGACTAGTGAGGTGCGATCTGTAATAAGGTTTTTGTTAGCGAAAATATGTAAATATATTGAAATTTTTCGACAACTGTGTGATTTGTACGGGAAAAACGTTATCACTGATGGTGGAGTGCATCCTCCTGGCAGAAAATCACAAGAATCAGGGTTTGGCAGAGTCATTAATATTTTTGGACTCTTACGACACAGATGGCGACTCATTACTGGATCGAATCGAAACGGGAGACGAGAAGTGGGTCAAGCACGTAAACTGCGAGACCAAATTGCAGTCTATGGATTGGGAGCACACAAATTCCCCAAAAATACCCAGAGAATGCATGCAAACATTGCCTGCAAGGAAAATTATGGCAACCGTTTTTTGGGACAAGAAAGACGTGCTTCTTATTGATTTCCTTGAACGTAGAACAAAAATAAACTCTGAGTGGTATTTCCATACTTTGAAAAATTTAAGAAGAGAGATTCAGAACAAGCGTACAGGAAAGTTGAGTTTAAAAATGTTGTTTATTCACAATAATACCCGACCATACACGACAAGTCGCACCCGACAAGTCCTTGAAGATTTTCAGTGAGAAGTTTCTCCTCGTCCACCATACAGCCCGGACCTTGCACCCAGCGACTTCCACCTCTTCCCAAAGATGAAGTTGTGGCTCACAACGCAGTGCTTTGATGACGATGACGAATTGAGCTAGGGCGTGACTAATCGGTTGAAGTGTCAAGAAACAGAATTTTATGATAATGGAATTACAAAACTTGTTTACCGCTAGTGCCTAAATTTGTATGGTGACTACGTTAAAAAGTAGTATTTCGGTGCTGCTTTCAAATGTATATAATAAATTTTGTATCTTGTACTGCTCATTTTTTTACAATAAAACGTAATCGACTTTCTGGGTAGCCCTCGTATCTTACGCCTGAACAATGCTCCTGATCCTAACACAGATTAGCTGTGCAGCAGATTTTATTCTCCAAGAATATTATAGCCTTCCAAAATCCTTCATAATTACTTGATCCTGCAGCACACACAATCTTTTTGTTCATCCAGATAAAAAGGGGATACAATTTGAAAGCGTTGATAACATATAGTGGAAAAGGGTGGAACTTCTTAAGGTACTGATTGCTCATCAGATACAATGCTGTCTCCACCAATAGTAGATGCATATGCAATGATGCATAAATGCGAGTATTTATATCTAAATGCTTTCAACGATTATCGCCAAAAGCGTCTCTGTCCACAAGAGACTTTTCAAATTTGAGGCTAATCCTTTAAGTAGTTTTTAGTTATTGTGAACTAAGATGGACTGCCGACAAAAGGACGTAACGCTAAAATTGCAATGAACGTGTTTAATGGAATGAGCGTGAAGATTCATTGAAATCGTCGCATGTGCATTTTTGATTCATTATACGCATAGTAATATAATTTCCCTACATTAGCGTATATTAGGGTACTTGAAAATTGTTTAACGTGAACAAAATAGTGCTGTAATACTTTATCTTTAAATACACTAAGTACTACGGTTGTAATTCTTACCTCTAGTAGATCTTGGAATGCTCATACTGGAAAATGTTTCGTAATATTGCATATGCACAACCATCAAATTTAAACAGAATATCATAAGCGTTTCCATATTTTCAAAACCCTCCCATTTATTTTTTCAAGTTCAAAATTCTGTCCTTGCAAAGTAAATTATTTTTAAATAGACTGTCAACCATTGCCGTTAACCCATTGTACTTACTTAAGAACAACCCTGTCTATGTTCGGTCTTCGAAGCGACCTCGGCTATAAAGATTGCTGAATATAGAAAAGATTGTAGATTAATTTTTTTCCATTCCATGACTAAATTCAGGGATTACTAGCCATTTTAATGCCATCCCGTTCTAGTGTTCTTCGCTGAACAGGAAAATTGCGAACGATAATTACATTTCTAATATGATGGCCTAACCTATTAACTTAATTTTCCACTTTTGAGTAATTTTGAAGCTCTTTAAAACAAATTTAACATTGTGTTAACAAGTGAAGTATACCCGCTGTCAGAAACCGATTTGGATGAAACCTTGCACTCACAAAAGAACCTTTAAAAATAATGTTGAGCCCTTTTTATCTACATAATAAGCCACTTGAGGAATGAAGACTATCCTCAAATTGTGATGAAGACTTGTTTCTCTTTTTTATTTCAAAATCAGTACAGATGGAGAAAATATTTCAACTAATATCGCCTTTACTTTTAAAGAGATTTGAAGTGATGCATATATTAATCTAGTAACGGACGTATGGGACGATAATACTAAGATTACGATAAATATCCGGCTAAAACTTTCACTAAGGAATGCATTCTTCATCTAATCGAAAGTTTGTTATTGTTTTTGTAATTTGCTTTAAATTTACTAGTATAATTGGTTTTGGACGAAATTTTAAATTTTACGGCAAAGACTTAAGGGCAATATGTGTATGTTTATTCACAAAGTTTTCACATTAAATAATGCAATGCTGTTTTTGAGATAATATGCTTGCATCTTATATGGAACAATATATTTGTGGATTTCAGCCATGAAATGGCTTAAGCTACCATCAAGCTGGAGTTATAAATTTTTTTGCTTAAATAGTATCAGAATCGTTGACACTTAAATTTAGATACAACGGTTCTAGACTGCAACTTACATTAACTTTCAAAGCTGTTGGTTCATTTTCGAATTATCCCAAAGCATCTTCGACAGACTTCCACACTAGAACTGACGGAAAAAATAAAATGAAAAGCCAATTGAATAGCTTGCTAGTGTAGTAACTCTATTCCACAATTCCTAAAATATGCAGAGAATAAATTCTTTTACAGAGTTAAATAAAGTTAGCTATTTGTCGTTAAAATAGAGCTTCAAACGATTTATTCGCCTTGTGGCGTCAATAGGTATATGCCCATTTCTCTATGAAGCAATCATTGTGGCTTTGTAGGGTAATGCATGTGAATTTTGATTGGAATTTTTTTAAAACTATAACATTCAAGTGTAGGCGATATTTAACATCCCGGAATTACTGTTATGAGGGATAGAAGTTCAACTGCTAAGCAAACTCTTCGAATCGTTTGCCCAGAAAAATTTTGGTCGGCAATTTTGGAACCAAATTAATTCCCCGGAAAGTTACCTGGGATAGCCTGTACTGTCTTAGTACTGAAAGATTTTCATTTAGGTATTCCGATGTTGAAAAGTGTACAAGGCAAGTTTTAATATTTTTTCTCAGGCACAATTTAATGAAAAATAGTTTAACTTTTGTATTGTTTGGAATATTTAAAAGATTTCATTCCATTAAGCACTAAATGGCAATGACATTAATTTGAGGGGTTTCAAAAAGCACTTTGCATATTGAATTTCCCATTTTACTGCAAGTTATTTATATGTATATTTTTTTGTACACAGCTGAGTTATTATTGGAAATTAGCACATCTTATGGTGATTGAAATATTGTGAGTAAACGCTTGTTCGTTCTAAGACTGGTCAATATGAGAATTGTGGGTATTTTATAACGCGTCTTTAAATTTTAAGCATTGCCATTAGCTTTTGTTAGGAATACTTTAGTCTTCTGTTATGAAAATATAGAAACTAAATTATTCAAATTATAAGTTAAGCATTGCAATTTGTAGATGAATGCTCCCTTTGGTTGGTTATTAAAATTAATTTCATTATCCTAAGCTAAAAATTGTATTTGAATAATTTAGATCAAAAGGAATCTCTATAATAACGCAGATACTATATGATAGATTTATAAAATGTTGCGTTTTAGTTTGTCTTTAATTAAATAAAATAGAAGGTAATATCTCTTTTTGTCTATTGTAACAAAGTTTCCAAATAATACACAAAGATAAATTTGAAAAAGTACAAATAAACTGTAACTCACATCCTTCGGTACCTCCAATCCTACTCTTGATGGCACTAAGTCTGTGTACAAAGCCTCAAGTAGTTATTAGAAAGAGAGTGGATCCAGTGGTCGAAATAGCAAGTAGGATATACGTTGGTTGTATTGTGGGATGCTCACAAGTCTTTATTCCGTTGCGCCATTTTCTAATGTTACAAATCCAAAGCGTTTGGAACGGATATAATGAACAGTTTAGCTAAAGCAAATGAATTAACTAAATAATGTGGGGTAGAGATATGTGCAGAGGGTGTTTTCAATAGGATAGGTTTGGGTTTAAAAAAAGAGAGCTTTTGTTCATTTATTCGTAAAGTTCAACTCAGTTTTCACAGTATATTTCTTTAAATGTAAATTCTTAATTATGAATGTTACTTTATGTACTTTAGTCTGGCCAGATTGATCAATTTAATGTTCTTAATTATGAAATTTATACTGTATATTTCATATATTTGTACAAATGGATCTTAACTTTAGTTTAAATATTTTTACTAAACCTTTTTGTAATAATTAATACAGTACTAATCAGTACCAATCAAATATTAATACTTAACGAAATGCATGTCAGAAACTATGTACAAATTTATTTAAATTATATATACAACTTTTGAAACCAACAATAAACATTTGTTGGACATTGAAGCTTTTTTCCTACAACATTGATGTACAATTTTAATTTAGCTAAGTTCTTCACCCATATCCGAGCGAAAGTGCACTTTGGTTAGTCTTTATAAATCCCGACAGAGTTCGTTGTAATTCAAACCCGAACGATATTTGCTAATTTCAGACTATTGATAACTGATAATAAAATGATCGCGCCCGTGCGTTTATACACGATGATGATTAGTTTCAAATTATTCTTCGTATTTGACTACATTAATTATGATATTATAAGTTATTTAGTATTTAGAGCTTCTTGAGGTTTGTAGGATGTTGTGTTAACAATTCCGACAACTTCTAAAAGAGATTATCTTGTAGGGCCCGACCAAAAATCAACGACTATTCGTGTCCTTCTGATCGCTAGGAATAAGTGTTTGTACCCGACTCTGTATCCAAAGTCGTGCTTTTAGGGAAGGTAAGGCTAAACTCTAAATAACCGATTCATGGTTTTAGTTAAATATACATGGTATTTCTATGTAAACAGTATGAAACAACAGACTTATTTTTCATCTCTAGTCACTTAATTGATTCTTTTATGTTATTAGCAGTTGAATGCTAATAATTCGTATCCGTGGATTTTAATATATGTGCTCCATTAACGCCTTATGGAATTCATACATTAAATAATCTCCGTAATAGTTAATTTAATTTTATAAATTAAACATTACGTTTCGGATATTTTGAAGGGGATACATAAGGAGCGTTACTCAGGAAATCTTATTCCTGACCTTCCAGTTTGAAAGTTTAGAAATGACTGATTCGGAATCAAAATTGTGCCTTGAATTTATACTGTTTCGAGGCAAGCCGAAATCGACTTAGTGTACACGTTTCTTCCATAAATCGAAAAATAAATATAAATAATGCGGAAAAACGTCTAAAGTAGTAAGTTAATTAATAAATAAGGTCTTTAAATAATTAACTGCCTTATTACACAAAAATAATTAATTACGGGTTCATGTGTTAACGTAAAAGCTCTTAAATTATATCAGAGCGTAGACTAATAGGCAACGGATTTAAATCTATAATTAAAAATAAGTATTTAATTAACATAAAGCGCCAAACTGTTAATTAAGGTTCTGAAATTTTCATGAAATAATCAGTACAAAATTTGTACACCGCGATAAATAGTTATCATTCTCTGAGGGCTAGAAATAGGCTAATGTCCAATCCTGAGACCCTGAATGTTTTGTCCACTAACATTGAACAACAGGTTATCACATGTCCGTGTATCTACTTGTGCTACTTACAGAATACGTTCACCGCCCAGAAATCGTGTAACCGCGTCTAAATAGCTTACAACATTGGTCACTGATTTTGAAACACCCGGTATATACTTCCGCGCGGTATTAACAAAATCCAATATTAGTTTTACGTCAAAATCACATTGTAAATTTATAAATAGTATAATTTCGTTTTACTGACAATTATTAAAAAACTCAAAAATCCTAAGTTACGTTTTATAAAAATAGGAGCATACTTTTCCTAAGAATACTTATGCAACAATTCCCATATGAAAGCCATCAAGTCTAAAAATAAACGTTAACGTCTTTCGTCTTCCTTCTTTAACTTCAAGGGGAAATACTTCACTTTACGAGTAGAGATTGGAGAGCTAACAAGTTAAGTTGAGTTTCCGTAATGCGTGTTTTGGCAATATTCAAAGGTTATGGTTAAAAAGTTACCCGCATGTTGAATTAAGGGATCAAGTTATTAACAGCTTGATCTATATCCGCCTAGGGAGAATCAAACGGGTTAAATCCGACAAGGTTGTATGTTATATGCGATAAAGGGAATATCCAAGAGCACGTCTGTAATCTTCTATTCCTCCGGGAAGTCCGCAATCTTCAGGTCACCAAGTAAGTGGTATATACGTTATTTAAATTCCACCTATATCCACCCACTCCGTTAAGTTATTCTGGCTGAGGTAAATCAGCTGATCACGTAGAAATTCAAGACGAGTTCGTTAAGACTCTAAATAAAAAGACTAACGTTTGTGAATTTTTAATTGTTTATAGTATTAAGGTCGTTATGGCTAACTTCTTTTGTTCATTCTAGATTAGCTTAATTCTTAGTAACACAACGGCCCCTTTGATTTAGATATGGAAAATTATTGTGCTCGTTATTCTTATTTGGGGAAAAACATGTAACTTGTTAATTGTATGTCCTGCTCCTTAATTTTCATTATATTCAATTTTTAAGTACAAACCTTATTTTATTATATGTAGAACTGTCTCGATAACCTATACTTTCTTTTAGGAATTAGTAAACATTTTAGCAATAAGTAAGTTTAGGTAAACCATCATAATTCTACAGGATCCAGGAGGAAATCCATCGATGTGTATAAAAAGAGCTAAATTACTGCAACTACCTATTAACGCAATCCTAGATGTAAAGAATTAGAGATCGGTTTCTTTGTTTCCCGGCCTCTATGATAACAACATTTTGGACCCCTATTTCTCCATTATAATTGTCAGAAACAAAGAGGCGTTGCTATTTACGACTATCTCACGATTGTTTATTGAATTTTGAACACCTATATAAAATCCCTGAATGCTAACTGCATTAAATTCAACGAAATTGTGGAACTTATCCCATTCTTCACTATGGTGGCCGGAACAAATCAGTTTATTCATGGAAATCACTAATTATAATAACCTTAGGGACGTAGGGCCCTTTTAGAAACGTTATGATTGTTCTCCTTTTCTATCACTTTACGTTAGGAAGGAATTGGGAGATCCAGTCGCGACTAATGCTACTCGGTGGATGAAGATATCACAAGCAACCGACGCCGAACAGACTCTTACTAGTTAGCAACACAAAGGTGTTTGACGGCGGCGCAATAGCAGGTTATAGCAGCATCTAAGTCTCCGCTACCGAATCAACACGAAACTCAGGCGTTCTGTGTTTCTTTATGATCAAGACGGGACCGCTACAGTGCAACACATCTACTCGCGAATGTAAAAGCGCAGGAAGGTGGACGACACAAAGAAGTTTCACCCTTTCGGGTAACTGGAGTAGCTTCGTCGCTTATTTCTATGACGGCGGTTTAATATTAGAATCTAAACAATTCGGCAGAAACGGTTTGCGTACTTTTTTAATTAGTAAAGCGTCGTTCTATACTTTTACAGAATATAGCTAGACCTTAAAGGTAAAGTTAAATGCAATATATTTTTGGAAAGAGAATCTCTCGGTGTGAATTCGGGTAGAGATCTACAAGGACTCTCCTATAGCTTAAAAGTGGTGCCCATTTATATATCATTATCACGTCTCGTTCTTTGTTCTATGAACGCTATTGATACTTGTATATTCTGTCCTTCGTTGGCTGATAAGCGCGCAACCTCACGTGTTCTGATTATCAATTTATCTATAACGTAATATTGCGCAATTTCAATTAGTGCTTTCCTGTTAATTATAAGTGATTTTGAGATTTTTTTAATATGTACTATATATTTTAAGGAGCAATCTTTATTAATCATTTATTGGTGTGAGCGGTTTCTCAATGTTTTAAATCAGGATTATTATTGCGCCTTATTTCGTTATCTTTATATCCTAAATATTTATATTTTATCTTTATTCAGGTTAACAAACAATATTTGAGCTTAAATAAATTTATGATAATTCATTCGCGGTTACATTCTTACCGTCTTTTATGTTTTATCTTTACAATTTCCGGAATTTAACGTTAACAAAAATGTACCCGTGATTCGTTGAAAATCTATTTACGCGTCACTTTTACACTTTAACCAGAAATATTACAATTTAAATTAATTTTTGAAATGTCTATGTTAATTCTGGCGCCCAAATTCAAATCAGTTTTAAAACAAAAGTCAAATCAATTAAAAGCATTCCATATTGCAGTTTTTACTGTAATAAGGTAAAGATATTTTACTCCATTGAATTAGGATATGTTAATATACTATTGTTCAAATTAAAATTAAATTTAAATGAAATATTTTGTTTTAAAGATAAAGATTTAAATTGGTGAATATCTGGGAATTAAAATTTTGATGTGATGGAAGGGAGACATGTGCAGAATAGCATTTCAACGTTTTAAATGGACATCACCATAACAACGTCAATTACTTACGGTACACATGGTGTGCGTGTCTAGAACAGCAAATAGTCTTTACATAAAAAATTTAAATTAATAAAGAAAAATGTACTTAGAACACATAATGTCTTTCCGGTTCTTATACGTTTTAGTGCGAGTTGCGAACGATAAAACATTGCGCGTTGCACACATCATGCCTTGTCTTTTTGCAAATATAACGTTTTTCATACGAGATGAAATTTGATAAAATATAAAGCTATCATTTTAAACTTTAATTTTGTAACATAATGCATTTAACCTAGTTTATTTCTTTATAATTATGTATTTAATATTAATATCCTAGTATTTATTCAAAGATTTTTATCCAGCTATAGCTTTTTTATTAAATATGATTTTAAAATGTTCAAATCGTTTAACGTAGTTGATTGATAGATTCGATTCCTTTACGGTATTTACCGAAATTATAAATTAGAGTAAATATATAAAAATATGGGTTTTATAGAATTTTAGTTTTCGCAAAATTTATAAGACTACCGTCCAATTAGTTTATTGTCAAATCACATAAAACTTTAAACTGTTTGCTATAAGGCGAATTTCACTGATTGTAGGCTGCTAATGCATGGCCTAAAATAATATTTTTAATTCACTTATGTTTTACCATTACTTCCTATTATCTTTTTTACGTACAAAGTTTAATTTAAATTATATTTTGTAAGTAGACTAATCTAAACCAGTAAATGTAATAAGTTAACTGCTAATAATGTTATAGATTTAATTTTGGATAAATCCCAACCCTTTTATAGTTGCTAACACAACTCAGGTGAATATTAATTTACCATAATGTAGCAAAAGTCAAAATAATACGAATTACATAGAACTTTCCAAAACGTGCTAGAACGTTCCATTGACCTAATTGTACTCGAAATAAAATTGAATAACTAAATGTATTGGTCTTTTGTAGAAAGTCGTGTGAAACATGTTTCGCCTAGAAATATTTCAATTACATTTTATATGTGATTTTATATCAATTCCCTTCTTAGGCTAAACTAAGTTTATGCAGTTTGTGCAGAATCTATGGAAACGCGTGTTGGTGTAATTGATTGAACGAAAGCAAATACTCTGCAACTCTTGACAATTTCCATACATTTTGACAGAAACAGTGAAAAGGGCGCCGTCTATTGGCTTGAGTTGATAACTAAAACTTTTTCCATTACAAGTCACTTACTTGCTAATCTAATAATTAGTTTTTATATAGATTAAATGAAAATGTAGGTTATTTTTTTAATTTAATATTTTTAGACTTATTAATTCATAATTTTTCCTTATTACAGTCATTGCTTTTATTTATATAAGCTTTTATTAAAACATTAAAATGCTTATCTATAAAGCTCAGGCAACAATCTATACATACATGTTTCATATTTTCCATAATGCTACAACTTAATCTTAACTTATATTTATCATTTTGAATACTTTCTTTAAGATAACTCTCAAAATACCTTTTAAATGTTTCATTAAATACACGAGATGCTCTCTTGGCTATATTCATCATTATCGTTTGGAAAATAGAGCCTAGAAGGGTGGTCATGTTTTTACTTTATCTTACCCTGTACGAAATATAGATAACAGGAAGTATTGTTTTCCATCAAAATTTTCGATGTTGAAATTTTAGTGCGTCCCCTGAGTACGAAAATCATGTTTTTGGAAATTGGTCTATGTGTATGCCTGTGAACACGATAACTCGAAAATGAGAAGACTTAGAAAAACAAAATTTTATATTTAAGTTTGCATCCATCATCCCCCACGACTGCAACAATTTCACTAAGATTAGATAACCGGAAGTACCACTTTACTCTAGTCATTTTTTGGTATTTTGAGATTTTCTCGAAATCGGTTATAACGATTCTTTTTAAATTTCCTATATTTCTTATATATTTAATGCCCTTTCGTATAAGTTAGGCGGTTTCTCACAAAATTTTCCGTAACTCGAATAACCAGAAGTATTTTCACCGTTAACTCTGAATAAAATAACTTTGAAATTAAAAATCAATTAACTAGAAGTAGCACTTTATTTCTGTGATTTTTAAATATTTTTGGAATTTTCCGTTTTTCGATATTTTCTTGAAAGCGGCTGTAACGTTTTATAAAAATTTTTCTTATTCTTTAGAAATTTAAGACTCGGAAAATTTTCCGTAAATCGAGTAACCGGAAGTATTTTTACCTTTAACTCTGAATAAAATAAGTATGAAACTAAAGGTCCTAGCTAAATGATAATTTCTATTTATGGTCATAATTGACTTTGTATGAAAAATTAAAAATTTGGTTAAAATAGAATAAACGGAAGTACAACTTTATTTCTATCATTTTTACATATTTTATGAATTCCTCATTTTCAGGGTTTCCTTGAAATTAGCAATAACGAATTTTTTAAACTTACTTTGCTACTTAATTTAGTGTTATATTAACCTAGGGGTTTATCTAATAAGTTTTTTAAGATCGAGTAACTGGAAGTACTTGGAGTATAAGTTGAGAACAACGTAGCTCAAAAACAAATCATCATATGAAAATCAAAAACTATATTTAAGTTTTCTATCTTCCGTACATGAGACGACAAGATTTAGTTCAAATCAAATCAGTAGAAGTGTCACTTTATTGCGATACTTTTGTTTTTTACGATTTTCTCGAAAACGGCTACAACAATATCTTTGTAACTTGCTACAATTATTATGCATTTTACGTCCTTTTATACAAATTTAGAGGTTTCATGCAAAAACGCGATGAAGCCAGTTATCCGAGAAAATCTTTAAAATTAAGCAGGGCTTTGCGTGTCATGTAACTTGGATGGGTGATCGTTGTAATTATCGTTCACAACATAAATGTAGATAATATTTTAATCATTTTTGGACATTTAAACATTTGTATATCTATGTATGTAAGAGAAAGCTGTGTGTTGTCTCACGTCAGATCTTTTTAACTCTATTTGAGTGTTTTTAAGACGATAAAGTAGATAGCGCATCTCTACATCGCTCATGCGGAAATCTAATACAAACCCAACTTAATACATAAATCTCGAAATTTTTTGCGCAATGTTAAACTTATCAACTTTCATGTCATTGTCCATGTATTGCCCAATACGGTCATTAATTGATATTAGGTTGTTCGATGAGAGTTGGGGCTATTAGATTCGTCTTTTTATTTTTCTAAAAATGGTACTACTGTTTAATGAACACCTGTGAAGTTTTATGTAGGTATGTCAATACAGTCGTATATTTACGACTGTTCAAAGTTGATGTGTCATAGTTTTGTTTTACAATGGAAAAATTGAATATCGTGCAGCGACAAAATTTTTATTTTTGGAAGGTGTAGCACTGAAACAAATTCATGGACGATTCTTAAAAGTGTATAAGGACTCTTCGCCTTCAATTAGAACTGTATAAAGATGGTTTTCTGAATTTAAACGTGGTAGTACAAGTCTTGAAGGCGAACCACGTTGAAGACGTCCAAAAAGTATATCAACACCAGCAATCATAGCAAAAATACAGAATATGGTTTTCAAAGATTGTCGATTAACCGAGAGAGATTTAGTAGAAGCCCTAGGGATCTCCTTAGGGAGTGTGAGTAATATTTTGGCTGAAATTTTGGGTTTTACAAAGCTGTGTGTACAATCGGTGCCGCATTCGCTAACAATGGAACAAAGACACATTCGAATGCGATTTTCCCAGCAACATTTTAAGCGGTTTAGAAAGGATAAAAAGGATTTTATGCGTCATTTTATCAATATGGATGAGACTTGAGTCTACCACCATAATTCTAAATCAACACAAGAGGCAAAGGAGTGGAATTAACCCGGTACTTTTACTCCCAAGCGAGTTAGGGTACAAAAATTGGCCAAGAAACTGTTAACGTCAGTTTTTTGAGATTGAAGAGGAATTTTGTTCGTGGATTACCTCCAGACTGGTAAAACTATAAAGTCAGATTACTATTTTAACCTTCTGGACCTGCTGGATGTAAAAATTCGTGAAAAAGGCCTGGTTTACAGAAGAAAAGTATCATTTTTCATCGAGACAACGGCGCCTCTCACACAGCTCAATTCACCATTATGAAAATCAGCGAATTAAACTACAAATTATTGCAACATCCACTCTATTCGTTAAGTTTAGCTACCCCTAACTTCTGGCTGTTCTCATAGCTCACAAAATTCATGCATAGGAAACGATTTTCATCGAACAAAAAGGTAATAGCAGCCGTGGAAACGTATTTCGACACTCTTCTGGATTCTCACTTCAGGAATGGAATCCATAAATTAAAAGATCTCTTGAACAAGTGTATTGAAGTTCAGGGAGAATATATTGAGTAATAAGATGCATTTCGAACCATAAAATCGTGTTTTCATCATCGAAGGACCAAACTTGTAAAAAAGCCCGATAATTTGATAGGCTTCTTCTTTTTGTATTAAGAAAGTACAAGCATCTACTTCACAGTTGCGACCGGCTGATGATTGACCATGACTGAATGTAGGTTACATCTAATTTCACACTGTCAGGCGTGTTATTGTTAACACCCTTAACTCTAATTAAGGAAAATAAATTTTCTATGCAATCTTGGGTTAATCAGCGCGTAAATAGGAATTGAAAACCATAATTATTTTCTCAATCGTCACAAAGTAATTTTAGGCATAACCATCTATTAATGCATCTTGGGTTAATACGTATTTTATCCAATACATTGATATTATTTAAATATTTCTTCAATTGATCCAAAATGTATGAATATGGGAATTATGTTTTATTGAAAGTAGTTTTCTATATTTTATAACGGAGTAAACCGTATCTTAGGCCTAACATTGTAGAGGTTAATGCCGTTTTGGTTTCTGAAATCTTTCGATGCTCCGGTAGCGTCAGTTGGTGAATAGGGGGGTTTTAACGTGGTATGGGTAGGAATTGAACTAAAATATCAGAACGGCTTTTATAAGTCAAAATTTGGGTAAAAATCATAATATTTTTAGGCGCTACCTTATCGGTTGGGACTTATGATAGGTCATAGACTTCCGGAGACTTCTGATAAGGACGGTGAACTCCAATCTTGAATGAAATGGTGATAATCGGGATACTTACTGATATACTTGGTTTCTTACACATCACTGGAGAAGTTGTATTATGAATATTATTTTAAAAACTTATAAATTGTGCACGTACCTAATTATTTAAACCTTTTAAAATCCTGTAAGAAAATATAATATTATTTTATGTTCCTAGAACTAAAGTTATTTAAAATAAGAAGATGCTGAATCGGTTTAGGTCAATAATTATAATCACATAAAATAATATTTACATATATTTTCCACTAAGGTTCATGAATAGTTTAACTGTAGTAAAAGAACAACTTATTCTAAATTAAGTAATTGAAAGATATAGGGATCCCCAAACAAAGACTAAGTTCTTAAATATCGTAATCTTAATTAATTAACTAGCAAGAATAAATTATTGTTCCAGTTTTGTGACTTAAGTTGGTCCTAACAATACTTCTGTCATTTTGTGTAGTTTAAATAATCAAGGCTCGAAAACATTGAGGTGAAATGTCCAAATGTCGCTTGATGTGAGGAACTTCCCTATGAATTAATAGGCAGTTTTAATATTACTTCGGTACCTGTGATAGTAGTAAGTGTTGACAACCAGGTTCCAGGAAGTTATCGTATTGAAAATACTTGTCCCGACGTTCCACGGCTGCTTTATGGGCTGGTTGGTCGCGATATCGAATTTATTGACCCTTGTTAATGGATTGGCAGAAGCGCCTACGATACTAAACCCTTTTCGGATTTTATCAACTATTAATACAAAAAAACGGGTAACTAATTCGAAGCTATTATTGTGGAACGGCCACTATACTTTATGATAAGCGTACATGTACCTTAGAAAGTCTGTACTCTAATCTGAAAGTTCAAAGCAAGCTCTCTTTAACCTTCGAATTCTCGGATGACGGGGGAGAGAAATGTTCTTGGTTGCCAGATATTTTTAGAAACGAACCTGCGTTTGTCAATCGTTGCAGTTAAGTACTGTTTACGTTTGAAAATCAGGGGTTTTCAAAAGTT
>JAHWXV010814711.1:0-15567 GCA_024586415.1 Phrixothrix hirtus
TATTCCGGGGTTCCTTTTTGTCAAGACCCCAAGGGTTAGTATAAATTTTGATCGCGGTTTTTAGTTAGTACATATTCTCTGAAAATTAAAGTATTCTTAACTAGCTTATACTACGGTCAAAAATAAAAGTTCAATTGATTAACAAGGCCTCTATTGACAACGAAAGTGAATTCCTTACGTTACAGATAGTTTACAAAATAACTTCTCCATCCCTTGAATATGACCTTATTCAAGGATTGGAGAAGGACTAAGCAAATCTACTGGCACTAAAATTAGAGTAGTCTATGTTTGGATACCGTCAACGCAAGTATGCGTCCACGATTTACTCAGACGATATGTATTATTGATTTCCCGTTAAGCGGGAAGGCTTAAGTTATTATGCCTTTCTTATGTCAACAGTAAGGAGCCAGAGAACAAAAGCAAAGGGGGGTACCTTATCTTTGGTTGTTGAATTACCCAAAATGGTCCGTCGTGATGGCTTATAGATTCCCGAGTTGGCGGAAGAACTACACAGGTTCAACAAAGCTGCAACGGCGTGAAACGTGCTGACTAATTCCTAGAGATATACCATTAAATCTCTTAGGTCGGCTCTTCCAACATATGACACTATGTTGTGCCCTAAACACACCGAACGTTTTCTTTTAACATAGAGCCAACGCACGACCGATTTGACTGCCTTTACAACTCGGCAAGTGCGTGCCCGTTTTTGAAAAATATGTCACCGAACCCTATCAGTTGTTCGGAAATTACTTTTCTCTGTCACACTTCTGGCACGATTGGATTATTAATCAACACGCACCTAAAAGAAACGCGTCTATCGTATTTTCTTTATCCGATTAAAAAAACCAACCAACTTATTTACCTTTCTTTTGAGAAAGAAAAAGTTCTATCTTCCGTTTTTGTCAACAACCGCGTTTCTAAGAAACGTATCCACGGCGGCAACTTAAGAAAAAAAAAGTTTTTTCCCGTTATTAGCGGAACACCACCAAAATCTGACAATATTTGACACTAGGTAATACAGTAATAATAAGAGGTATTCCTTTTGGCTCATCCAGTTTATTAATAGGGCGTTATAATTATTATGATAGAAATTAATAATGGGTAATGCCTAAGATGTGGATTTAAAGCAATATTTTGTGATCGCGGCTGCAATTATTTTTGAAGCCACCTTATATACACAAGTGAGGCTGAATTAAATATGATTTAATAATGCTCATTTACGTGTGCCAGTAAATTAAATTGACTTACGATTAAAGTTAAACTAGTCTTATTGGGTAATTTAAAGGCGAGGAAATCTTACAGTTTTCTCTCGTATCTCAAATTCATTAACACTTCTTCAGCTAATTTTTAACGCCAACTCCAATCAAACTAATTATGAAATTAACCTATTTATGAAAGAAATAAGTTACATTTAAGAGAGGACAAGTAAATACAGGTGTGCTAAGCAATTAATTCTAATAATTAGTGGAAGGAGTAGTGCTAAGATGCGTGACGTGTTTGTTATCTATGTCACATGGAACACGTTCGTGAATTCTTGATACACTTAATATCTCGTAGAAGGAAATACGTATGAGACGCAATATTAAGTGCAGAAACTCTGTAGGATTCACAAATTATTTGGTACAATGAAATTTACTTTTTTAACATTACAATTACATAATGACCTGTTTACAGTATGTGAAGTGAAAGATGGTTAAGGGTTAATTTCAAATTTAGTAACACAATAGTTATTTATGGCACGAAAATTTCATCGGAATTAATTAATTATGGTAACATGATATTTGCCTTAGAGCTCAGATGCTTAAAATCGATCGCGAAATGGAAACCAAATTAAAAATAGATGACTTACAGGACATACGTAATCATTCCCTTCCTTAATACTCTCCTTTTTAAGGTAGTATTACATGCTAGGTATGCCTCGTAATGAATTTATGCGGCAAGCGCTCCTTCTGATGGACCAAAATTAGCGATTCGCAAAAGTAACGCTTCCAAGAACGGCTTCTATATAGTGGAGTGTAGAGGAAGAACACCAAAACCATTTACTTTACAACAGTTTAACGTATTACACCATCCCAAAAGTACTAAATTTCGTATTAAATCAGACGTGAAATTACATTTGTCCGAAGTTGATGACGTTCTTATCCGAAATTCTCTTTCTATTCTTCATTCTCCTGTGGTGGGTATATGAAACGTGTCAAAATACTCTGTTCGTATTCTATATAACTGTTCTTTACCTTTTCCCTATTTCCCTATCTAAAATGTAAGATTTTAGATCAACCACTAATGTAACCATGGACAACTTTGTGGTTATTAATACAGCGAAGGACATGTAAAACTCTATGGTACGTGAAATTTGTTTTAGCATAAGTGCAACTTGGTACACTGAATTTATGTTATCAGTACCTCAATCTTTAAAAACGCGTTCCCTTAATTAAACCTAGACGACATTATATTTAACTAAACGGAATTCTTAGTTGGAAATCAGTTAAACATAGGGATTGCGTATGAATTATCTTTGATTAGGCAGAATTACACGAAATTCGTACCTAATAATTAAATGGATTCTTAACCTTTGCCAGAATTCTTCGTAATTTCTATAAGAATAATTTGGTTTTAAATAACCACAGATCTTACAACAACTTTAAATTAATTTATTGACAGCACGCTTTAACATAATAGGACGCCAATGGTCTACTTTATATCTTAAAAGAAAGAGCAAGGGTGGTATGACAACTAATTGAATAACAAAGGAAAGCAATGAGCATGATAGTGATCGATAAAAGCGAATATCACAGCATGCCATTTTTGTAACAAAATTGCTTGTTTGCTAAACAAAGGCAGGTTATATTTGATCAGCCTTCGACCGATACAACTTTTAAATAGTTTAGGAGCGCGATATTAATAGTTTTAATCGTTTAATTTCGTCGACAAATGAAACTCACTGAATATATTTACAAAGTGCTCTTTGATAGTATTACGCGTATGACAACGTCTGAAAAGGTAACCATACACGAAAACTGTGAGATTGTGTGAATAGAGTGAGACACAATGAAACAAATAAGATAGAATATGTATTCGATGTAGAAGTTAAAAATGACAGTTACATCTCAAAAACAGTCGACTGAATCGACGATAGCAAAAGTGGTTTTAATCATTATTGTAGATCACAGTTTAATCAAAACGAAACATGAAACCGCAAAAGAGAATTAAATAGATCCACTAGAAGATGGTAGATCTGCAGTAACGTGGTTCTACCTCACAGATTGAATGGATTCTTGAATCAAAGACCCTTTGTTAGCAATAAAAGTTGTGTGTAAAGAGGATTTCGTATGCGACTCAAAACTATTGTGTAATCGCAGTACAAGTTAGCCGATTTAATTGAAAACTGCAAACTTATGAAACCCAAATAATTATTAATTAATCCAGAGAGCAACTATATACCACACAACTCGATGCAAGGAATAAAAAGTGGCTTGACCGGTTCTACCCCGTATTGCAAAGGAGCAAAAAGGATTTGATCGAATCATAAGATGATGAGCGAAAATAGATAATGACAGCGTAGCACTTCTTCCCCAGAACTCATGCAGCGGATAACTAGCTGAAGGAAATGTGACAAGGCAAGGTACTGAAAGTTCAGAGAAAGTATGAAGGGATTTGAAAACTTTAAGACTATAAAAATGGAAACTAGTGCAAGGTGCTGACTTCAGTCTAGAGGAAGTAGCCATAATTGTTACATGCAGAAATTTGCTTTCATAACAACTGAGAAAAATAATCATATGGATCATAGGTTCGTACAATAAATGATTAAGGTTTATGCTTTGCAAAAGGAGCCGGCAGCACACTAATAGATTAGGGAAAATCTAAAAGGAGATAGTGACGTGTCGAATTACACATACATTACAATATCGAGATGCTTGAGGAGTTAATGCTGTGAGATTACAGCAAATCTAGGTAATCTAGTGCAATATCTAACAAAACAGCGGCAGGGTTATTATGATATTTGGTTCCTTCAGTTTGGAGAAAAGATCGGAGTTTCATAGACTCATATCGTGGAAGAGAGGTAGGTGCTGGTGTATCTTCCATTCTCACATCTTCCGAAAACCCCTAACAGGCAGCATTGTGGAAGTAGGTGTTTTCATGCTGAACAATGAGTATTTTTTCCTAAAAGGTGCGTCCTTTCCTGCGTAATACTACCCGAAGGTGATGTTCCAGGAAACGGCAATAATATGCAGTATTTACAATCGAATTATGAGGAACCGCATGGTGCTCTATTACGCCTTGCACATCATACACCACTATCACCATCACTTTCACGTTTCTTACTTCATGCCACAGTCTCTTAATCTTCGGTGATAATGAGTTCTGCCATTGCCTTGACGGTCGTTTGCGTTCTGGTTCGTATAAGTGTTCCCACGTTTCATCCAACGCGACGCTGCATTCCAGGAACACATCACCTTCCCTACTGAAACGTGCTAAACAGTTACCTGCCAGCGCACAACGATTCCAGATTTTAAATATCAGTCAGATGGTGTGGCACCCATCGAGATGTAATTCTGTGATAATCCAATTAGTGCAATATGTGTAACACAATCGTGTTGCCCCACTCCCGTGCTGTCCATCGGTGAACCACACTTAGTAGCGACTCAATGAGCTGAACGACATATGCGTCGCCGCTAGAATGACCCCAAAACTCAACCATTCACATGACACCAGTCCTTTATGGAAGCGCGTCATCACCACAGCTTAATCAGAATATAGGTGAGACTGCTTGACGTTCTCTCCACGAGATACCTGCATTTTAAGCCAAACTCGTTGTTTCTTCTTCGAAAATATCACACTGTGAACACCTTTTTTGCACGTTAGAAAGGTCGACCGTGACATACACTACTTCACGCTACAGCACACCCAGTTAAAGGCCGGTTTATACTATCCGGTCAGACGCAGAACGCTAGTGGTGCGCTTCCGTTTAGGAAAACTTTATTATAGGGCTTCTTATGGAACTATTTATACAAGTCTGAACGGAAACGTCACGTTATATATACATAATTACATAAGAATCCTTATAATAAAGTTTGTTTGAAACAAGCGCACCGCTAACGTTACGTGTCTGACCGGATAGTATAATCCGGCCTTACACGTCCAGTTCCGTCAGCGAAACTAGGTTAATTAAAACGGTCTCCCTGTCTTCTACATGATCCACCAAGCACACCTCCTTCCCTTGTCTCGTAGTAATGTGGGAAAAATCTTTTCACTATTGACTTTTCGGCACTCGCAGTTAGGCATTTCAGCACAATTTGCTTTGTATATAATTTCCTTTCTATTTCAATACTCGTAGTTTGATCTAATTTTTATAATTTTTGTAACAATTGTGTAGAAGTAAGGAAAATTAGCAAAACTCTCAGATTTTGAACTTATTTCTAAGCTATAAGAAGACAGAGCCAAATTATGTAATGTCACTAACCTGTAAACATACAAACACTAACAGCTGTTTGAATTTTGTTTCATACAATATAAATAAATATAACTTTTTTTTGAATCAGGAACCTTAACATAAATACAAGTTATTAATTTTTCACTAAAATATCCACAAATGAGATAAATTAATATCCTGTTTCTAGGACGTCTGTTGAGCAGCATGGGTTTTATATATTATAGAATATTTATGTCTATTAGAGATTGACACATCATTTACGTTATAAAATATAAAACAATTTTTTTTAATTCGACGAAGGAGGTACGTTTGTCAACCTAATTTAAAATGTATGATATCACACTAAACAGCAGTTTCTATTGATATGAAATTAGTAAGTGTTAATCCTATTACCACATGTGCAAAGAACGTTTGTAAATAGATTTGAATTTCCTATTATTTGAGTCCATTATTAAAGAAAATTGCCATAAAATTGTGTCACTATCTAGGTAATGCTGGACGTCCGTTTAATGGATACAGCATACGTAATAATCCCATCCTTCTGGCAACTTCAAGAAAAGCATCGGCGTAATAAGAGCGTTCGCTTATTAAAGGTGCCCATGTCCAACCTATATACGAAAGCCTTCGCATGAATTAGACCAAACCACTTTCAAATAGTGAAATATTCAAAAATTCTTCGCAATAAAAAGCAAAGCTTGTGGTTATAAAATCGAGATCAAAGCAAGTTCAGTACTGTATATGACAGTATTGCTCAGGAAAAGTAGAATCTCCGATAATTGCAAAAGCTACATGGACAAAAGGCGGCACAAGCTACCGGTACTTACCATTTTAAAAGTATCAATATACTTAACACTGTAATTTTACACTTACAAATTAGTTTTCATTTGTGAAATTGTGACATCAGTCGATACTATAAATAAAAATACTTTTTTAATATAATGACCTACGAGAATTAGTTATTAGCTATCCTAATGTAGATTATTATTGCGTGGTCCTTTTTTTATGTAATGAAACTTCTTATAGGCTAATTATTTGTTGAGAAAAATTTGTTCTATTATTTCATCATAAGATGAAAATCTATCTGTTTGCCCATTTTAAAATTTCTATAAGGAACAAAATGAATTTTGCAAAACTTACCGCTAAAATATCTTCAAATCTTCAAAATATGCAAATAAATCACCATTGTTCTGGACACATAATTGAGCACGACGTATTATAGATACTTAGATTCTACGGAAAAAAGTTTTTGCATGAATAATTAACAATGTTTAAGAATTTTAATACGCGTACACATATTATTTTATTTTACAATTTTTAAATACATGTTAAATGAATCATACATTTGTACTGCATTATTGCAGACCTTCAAAATTACTATTAAAACATCGACTAGTCAACACTATAAAACGCATTTAATAACTGACGCAAATCTTCAAATTCCGTTTATCAAGATATTCAATATGACATTTCGAACAGTACACCATATATCAGCATTGTTTCTATACTCTGCTTTAAAAGTAAAGGGGAACTCGTACAATGTACTATAGAAATGTTTCTCCAGTAATCAGCACTTCTTGTCATATTTGTCATGGTCGACTCGTCATTATCCAAAAAAGAACCTTTTAGAATTCGCATTGGTTTTAATCTCACGCTTATTGCAGTGTCTGCAAGATTTCCTTTCATCCCCTAAAAGGAATGTCACAGTATTTGAAATACCCTGTATATGAGACAATCATATTCGAAATAAAACGAAATGTGAGACCAGATTTCGATTTGCTACTTTATTTACATTACCAATACAGTTTAAATACTTATTTTAAATAAATATAAATGTAATTTTACAAAGAATGGTACATTTTTACGGTTTATTGCAAATTCAGCGAAGAAACACAGGTAAAAATCAAATTGTAAAAATAATTTAATTCCCAGAATCAGCAATCATTCCTTAAGCATAAAAATCTATCTTTAGGTATAAGACAACAATATTCCAATATATTGAGCACGTTACTATTGTGTGGGATACGATTGCGACAACTGTTTTCCATTTGACTCTAACACGGACCAAAAGTTTAAGTGCGATATATAAGTTAAATTATCAAATATGTTTCTAAAGACCATCAACTAAAATTCGTTTAAAGTAGCATAATATTTTACCATATAGCTGGAATTCAATTCAATTGTTAAAATTAAATCAACTGTATATAGTACGGTATAAATAAAAAGCAACATTGAACTCACCTCGATCCACGTTGAAGATAAATTGTTACCCTGAACTTGATTTACATTTATTTTAAATGCAATGATTAAGAGAGAATTAAAAATATTTAACACAACTAAGAGAATATGCTAATTATTTCTGCAGAAAGCTAGCTTCGGCGAGAACTATATAATAGGAACCATGAGCCATTTTAATAGCGGAGGAAATTTTAACCAATTTGTTAAAATTTTTTGTAAAATTAGTAATTCTCTATATACCTGTGTCCGAAATTCCATTGTTTGTTGCCTAGTTACGCATTATAGGTTCTTCAATTGCCATTCAGACAAGACACCGCATTCTCCTATAACTATCACACACTATCTCGTCACATGAAAGTGGAGGTATCCGCATGTGCATACAATCAAGCAGACCTGACCATGAGGAATTTTCAATGTTTTCAACTTTCTTTGATTTAGAAATCCAAAAAATAAATATTTGTATTTCAGAACAAAATCCCGATTTCTGATAAACCACATGTGATGCTTTATCTACTTTCAAAAGCAAATGTGACTGGTTTGAGCTAGCATTATATGCGTTATAGCCGCAGTTACCGTTTGATTTATTGCAAAACCTTATACAGAATGTACAAATATGATAACTCAGTATATTACACCAACAACAAGTATATCCAGAACTCTGAAAGCCGAAGCTTCAGAAGAAGTACTCAAAGAGTTAAATATGGTGAAAAAGACATTTGACGTGATTGGGGAAGGTTCAAAAATAAAGTATGAGCTATTCCTAAGAAAATCGTTATTTTGGCTGAGAAATTTATGACATAACCTTTCTTTGAAGCTCAAGTAAGAAATACGAAAATAAATTCAAAAGTAACAAATATCCACTGTGAACAGATAGCTTTCTTAAACGCAGACTTTAGCAGAACAACTATTTTCTACATTTCCACATGATTATCTAAACTGACCGTAGTTTAAAGTAAGTTATTTATTAATTTTTGTTTATAAAATAGACAGTAGTTTGGTACAGGCTAAACTGACAATAACGCATGTGGCAGAAATCAAGGTTGTTTAACCACGACCGGAAAAGCTACAGTGGAGCGAGGTGTGGTTCGTTGATACTTGCGAGGCTAAACACTGTAGAATCAAGATAATATTGGTAAAAGGTGGGCGCCACTGTTTTAAAGTCGAAACTGCAATCAGGCGATGTTAGCGAAACACCCTGTATATCACTATATTAGTGACCTACCTGAAAAGTGGAGGCAGACACTCTAAAGGTGCTGCAGATACGGGATTAAACCTGAAAAGGAATGTACTAGTGCTAAAAGTGCTCACTTATTTACGATCGCTCTGTATGTGGAGAAGTGCTAATCTTAATTATAAAATCCGGGGTGCAGCCTCATTTCTTGTGAGTAACTGAACTAGATCCTTATCTAACGATAATTAAACAAAAGATGAATTGAGACTATTCATACACCCTGTATATCAAAATTGAAATGAATTATTGTCTATGATAATTTCAAGTTTAATTAACGCGGCACAAGATTCAAAATATGCTGCATTTGACATGAATTATTTAAAAATTCCGAAGGCGGTTTAGACTGTACTTAACGTTTTAAATTTTACTTCAAACAAATGCTTTCTTGTTTAATTTGCAGAATAACTAATTCTGAATCAAAATTAAATTCGTCAGACGCACACTGCCTATAATGATGTTTGAAATAAACAAAAGAACTAATTGAGCACAAAACACATTATACTGTTAAAATTCACTGTTTTCACTAGTAAACCAATGGAATCAAAATTCAGAGATAAATGACTACTCACTAAAAATATGGAACAATAATTTTTGTATTAGCTAACGCAATCAAGGTTTGCGTTTACTTATAACAAAAATTAAATTGACGATGGGCTTAAAAATCCCTTTAAAGGGCAACCTTAATTGTTTTGACGACAATTACAGTGCATAAATGACATATATACAGACAAAAGAAATCAAGCGTAAAAGGGAACCCCGTATGCTAGCTTTCATAAAATCAATTTACTGGTAACAAACTGCCAATTAAAATCTTATACTATTAAAATTAGTAGACTAAATTTTATAATTTACAACAAAAAGATTTATTAAAACGTTCGATATTTAATGCGAAAGAGAACTCATCTGTTTCGGTTTCAAAGAATTATAGTAACTGCTCCAAGATCCCCTGACTTTCTACTAAAGCAAATCGGGAACCAATGCCCCTTTTTGATATTCGCTATTAATCAAAATTAAATCTTTACAGCAATGAATTGTGTATATGGTACGACTGCCTAACACCCAGGTTTTTAAAGGTAAAATAATTCAATTTTCACTTATAAGTGTGATGGTTTGCGTTTAGTTGTTAGACGCCCCTGATTATTTGATAAATTTAAAGACCCAAAGGGTGGATACCAAAAATACATTTTACTGGCTTTTTCTTCTTGATGAAAATATCCCAAATAGGTAGAAATTTCAATTCAGCAACTACGATCCATGAATCGCTTCAAAGCCTCAACAAGAGCAGTTTACGTTATCTAAAAATTGAAGAAACACACGGTACTTTCGAAATAACACTTTTTCTTTATATCCTTGCTGCTGATTAAAAACTAACTAACTTTTCATTCTCCTCACTGAGAATCTTAACACTGCACATATTTATTGAGTTTTGAGTTGACTCCAGATATTTTGGAACGTTTTATAATCATCTTGATACACAAATAATTTTAAACAAGATTCTCGCATTCTCATATACATTACCTGTTTGAGATTTTGCTTGTATAGTTTTCGCATGGATGTATAACTACACGGGTCACCTTGACGCGTGCTTCAATGGTCCTCTATTGTTTATTCAGACCTAAACGCTAAGATCACCGTCTGTTAGAATACAAAATAATTCACTTCTTTTTAATATGACGAATTTTTATGATGTATTTTTGCAATGATTAATTTTATATATAATACGAGGTTGATCTAAACAATTTTCTATTTTAACCTATTTACTTCTTAGGAAAATGATTTCGTACTGAGTTTAAAAGGAATTCTACTGTAATTAAATTTATCAAAAATACGTAATGTATACAATCATGCATTATTAATACATTATTATTACTTAAATGTTTACAAAACGCAGAAAGGGCTGGCAAGTTGTTACAATAAATATTCACCTACTGTTTGCGCTGATGTTTCAATGCAAATTTAAGTTTTCATAACTTTTTCAGGTGATTTAGACATTCCTGGCATTGATATTGCTTAAACAGGTATCTTCTTTCTTAATTACAGGCGTTACTATACCACATAATTACCTTTCTCTGTCCTATTCAGTCAACCAATTTACATCTAATATATGTGCCCTTTCTAAATTTTACAGCTAACACCTTTGTAACTGCTATAACGTATTTTGTTGCGAAGCATGTTGACCGAAAACATAATATAGTCTTTTCTATTTAAACGAAAGCAATTCCAAATTTTTTATGGTTCTTAATGGAATACTTGCTCCGGATTTCGCTTGTCAGGTTCCTTTGTTTCTTTTCAATAATTACACGAAACAGGACAGCAGTCTTTTACATGATTTGTTAATAATTCTCTTTCTTGATTGTTTAATGCTTTTTTCAAAACTGTTAAATTAAATAGATCAATTATTATCGAAATTGTATTAAGCAACAATTCTCTGAAGTACAAAATATCCTTGTAATTCAGAAAAATAATATTTCTGCTAACTCATTCTAAGTAACAAAATTAATAAGAACACTATCAGGGATCTCTTCCTAATTAATAAAAAAAATAGTTGTGCGAAATATAACAATTTATAATGTATATCGGGTACTTTATTGATTGAACACAAAATAATATGCTATATAAATTATTTTTTGTCGATTGCGTACATATTTAAACTGAGAAACTGGAAATAATGGAGTCCAATGCAATGAACAGAATGTTCCCTTTTTGTAGTTCGATACTTTGCCTTCTACTTTTTAGGAAATAAAGTAGATATCTTTATGTCTCAATGCCTCACTTTATGCTAGACATTCCCAAATATCGAAAATGTGAACAGTATGATACCATGTAGATAAATGCGGGGCATAAAGAGAGGCAGTGCTTTAATATAAAATTTTATTGATACTCTGGATAAACATAACTTTACGGATCTCTTGAAAACCGATTAGTTAAAACTTTTTTACCGGATATAAACTTTAATATTTTGTTTGAGGTGATCATATAATACTTATCGATAATACATAATGTAATAAAATCAGCAATGGCATTGGAAGTAAGTCATTTAGTGGAATAAGCCATGCAGTTATATCAAATTGCTAATTAGAACTTAATCGTAATATATACACTTTCTCCAATATATTCTCGAAGTTGTAGTTTTGATATAAATAAGAGACTCCAAGATTAGTAGCTTAGCTAATTTTGAAAATAATATTGATGCATAAAGCTATTGAAAAATGAATTCCACTATAAAATAAATGGTAGAAATCGGTGTATTCATGTAAAACTATGATTTCAAATTGTAAATAGATTAGATGGTCAGAATATCTGATTCGGTGTGTTGCGAGTTTTGTTACAATGGATTCCAATAAATGGATTCAACCAATATAAATTACAAGAAGAAATTAAATTAAGTAGAAATAAATTACAAGAAGATATTAACGAATTAAAATAAATTATAAGGGAAATTACAAATAGATGACATGTGTAAATGAGCTTAATTAAATCAGATTAAAATAAATTCTTAAGAAACAGAATCGAATCTAAAATCAAAAACCACAGATTCAAGTACAATCATTCAGGAGAAAACTGCCAAGTGATTAGAACAATACATCATAGAAAAAGCTGATATGATAGCAAACAAATATCTTATCTTATTCTCCTGATCACAAGCAAAGAGGACAGCGTTCCAGCTTAAGAAATGTCGTTATATATCATGAACACTGCGTACTGAGTTCTTGTTTCCCATAGAATACGACATTTGAAACTTCAGAAAGCATGCAAAAGCTTCAACGTGTAATGAAAAATCTGCTTGAACAAACAATTGCAGGGAATTTGTGGCTGCCGCAACATTTAGTAAGTGGGGCACGAAAATAAAAGCGAATGCCTTGATAGCGGCTTTGGACATGTTAAACTCCGTACCAGACGAGCTGTAGAGAAATTTTAACTACTTATCTTCAAGATTCTAAATGCATTATCAAAATCAGCATCTGGAGCCTGTTTAATGTGACCTGGTAAGGAATAGAGTTTAAAGGGTTACAGTATTCTCTCGCGAATTTCAAACCGACATTACCGGGTAGCCAGATTATCTTATCCAATGACCCTTGAGGGTTTCATGGAGCAACTTTAGCTACGAACATTTGTGTATGGCGGTTGCAATTTAGAAATACAACAACCACTAAGATTAGCACCCTAAATAACATTGCTAGTACAGTGGATAATATACTAGACTTCAAAGCAGGAAAATAGGCATTGAAATGAATGATGTTAAAAGTCTATAGAAGATACTAATAAAGATTAACTGGACGAAAATCACTATGTGAGAGGTATAGATGTCGAACAAGTGTTCAAACAATAACCTGCCTAAAAAATAAAAATAGTCGCAACGACCACACACCATTAGGAAAAACGAGAGGGAATCGGCATGCAGGGGCAAATATCGATTTCCACCAGTAAGGTACCGTAAGATACTATCATCCTAGTGCCACCTCTATGACACTGTATATTAATTGAAGCATCTCAAGAAAAGTTTATTAACTGTTGCGGAATACGCGAAGAATGAAGATAATAATAACTCTAAACGCCCTTAGCTCAGCTTCCGAGCAGCTACTTATCATGCAAACGTTCATATTGAAATCATGGCGAAGATTGTAACTGATTCTAGAAATTGTATAAACTGAACTTTTATTGCTGATCTTGACAATGATGTAATATTGGTTGTGAATATGATAACCAAGTTCGAGTTCACGTTACATTTGAAGAACACACCATAGGAGTCACAGGTGAAGTGCTATCTAATCATCTACGATAGGATCATGCGGTAAAGATTATTCCTTCGAATAGGTAACATTACCAGCGAAAAGCGAAAGAATATTTATGTGCCGGTTGGATTGAGACTTTTGGGCAGGATCCGTTGATACTTTGTATGATAGCTTTGGAATATTTGTCCAGGAATTGTAGCTGCTGGAGCATTGTTTGAATCAAACGAAATGATTCCCGTATAAATAACGAATGTCATTGAAAAGTCACCTAAATTGGAGTTACAGACACCTGTGCTATATGTGGTACGCTAATTAGATGCAAGTGTGGCGGTTGTGCCTATCAAACATTTATTTAAACTCAGTGCCCTACTGAGCTTTCAAGTAACTGATGACACAGGAGCAAAGGAAGAAGCCTGGCAAACTAATTGAAAGATGCTCTGAAACCTTCGACAATCAATATGGGCTGAAATAAATAATAAACACACGACGAATATAATTGGTTCTGTAGATTCCCAGTTAGTAGGTCGACAATCAAGAAGGTTACCTTTATCCGAACGAAAATAAGCTGAAATGGCAAATCAAAGCATTATCAAACTTTCCAATCATCCTTGGTCATTACCAATTGCGCTGGTCAAGAAGAAATACAGCAGCATTAAAATTTGTATAGATTCGATCGAATAGCTTTACCAAAAAGACAATTATGTGCTATTCATAATTGATGACACATTGGATGCACTTCTCGGATCCAGGTTGTTAACCACTTCAGTTTTTTTAAATGCATTGTCTTAATAGCGGAAGAACGCCGAATTTGTTATTATACGGGGACTCCAATAATTAACTGTGATGTTGTTTTGTCTAGGCAATGTCCCAGCGACCCATTAAGGGTTAATGAAGCTGATATTAGGAAGTCTGGCTTGGCAAACTTCTTTGGTTAACTTGGATGACGTAATAGTAATTGGAAAGCCTTTAGGTAAACCTACGAAAATCGTGCCCACCTTTAAGTCAATCCAAAGAGTTCAATCTATTCCAGAATTTAGCTTCCAAAGAAATCGCAGAAATCGACCCAAAGAACATGCGGGCAGTACGAAAATGGCCTAAGCCAAATTATGGAAGTATTTAGACCTATGCAGATTCTTGCATAGAATTGCAGATATCGCCAAATCTGTTACAAATCTCTAAATGAACCACAGGATGAAGGGAGAAGGAGGCTGAATATTTCAGAAAATAATCGAGAAAACCTGAACGGAATCACTGTGTATCTCTAAAATAATTATTGGAGACGATATCGTAAATTAAACGCATTTAACTATTCTTATCTACAGAACTTCCTATTAAAGACTAAGGAGGAGAAATTGAAACAGTTACTACAGTATAGGAATCTAGAAGGTCAAATTGCGAGATTGATTTAACAACTTCTAGTATTCAATTTTGAAGTTGAATATCGTGCCCAAAGTAATCATCAGAATGCTAACGCTTTGTCAAATAGAACTTGCTCACAAGATCAAACCCGCTTCTTCCTGTTAGAATCACGTTTAAAGAGGCTCTTAAATATATCACCGTCAGTAATGTCTTTTAAAAAACCGAAAATGATACAAAATCGAGGAACTATTTCACTTGGAAGAGGGAGAGCGCAGATAAAATATTATAACCTGCGAAGCCCATTAAATTAGTGTAAATTGATATAGTCTATCTGTTCTCGGTAACGGAAGCAGGAAGCGAATACATCTTGTTGATGATGGATTATACTACTGCATGGGCTTCTACATACGCTGTACCACATCAAGGGACAATTAGAGTAGACAAAACATTAGTGAAGAAGTTCTTTAGCTGATTTGAAATTGTGCTCGACTAATGACGAAATTTTGGGTCAAGTCTGTTCCAAGTCGTTTGCTATTTGTTATATATATATATATATATATATATATATATATATATAT
>JAHWXV010814731.1:0-11200 GCA_024586415.1 Phrixothrix hirtus
AAGTCTTTTAAATTGTCTTTCTACTTAACTTAATAATAAAATTATAACATTGAAACTCGCGAAAAACTGTATTGGTTTTTATAATCGCGATTTCGGTGTTGTACAGGTACTTTTACAATTTAAAATGGCAAGAAATGCCCTGAAAAATTCTAAGCGAGTTCCACTATCACTTGGAAAGACACCGTCATCTGGTAGAACGCGTTGAACCCTATTCCACTGCTTGTCTCGCCCGCTCTATTTTCTCTGGAGTACATAGCGTACGTCTAGGGCCAATGAAGTGATTATTGACATTACCCGTAGCATTAAACATTCCAATCCATTTCAAGATTGTGTTTCGTGTTAGAGCAGAATCGTGCCAAGGAACTTGAAAATTCAATCTAATCTTCGCGATGATTCCTGAACTGTCACCGAAGTACAAATCTGCAAAGATGGCTGGCTTTCATTCTGAGTGCGTTGTCAACTATGCATTTCACCGATGAAAACGACTGGAGATTCAAGTTCATGACATCCTAAGGGACCACCCAACATGTAGTTTTTTCTTACAGATCATTGATCAGCAATGGATATTTTAAAAATAGGGGTGTTAACTATGATGATTAAATAGCTGGTATGGCGTGAGATCACAGGAATGTAGTAATCATATCGTTTCTGTCTAAACTAATGGAGTGCAATTCTTTCACTACTAGTGTGTATACGAGATTTGTTTTCCTTAAAGTCGCGTTCTTATAGTCTATCAATGTGCATCGTATTCCCAAATGATGTTAAAATGTTCAATCAATAACGATCTGCACTGAATTAGTGAAAGTTACAAAGCCTCGTTATTACTTGCAAGTGCACAACCAGAACATTCTAACATTATTGTATTAATGCACCTTAAAGATGCGATATTTTAGCCCACTTTCAAAAGATATAGATTTATCTGGCTAAACTTCAGCTATTCATAAATGTAATGCGGTCTCTATAATAAACATGCGGACGTTCTGTGCTCCATTTTCTAAAATTTAACATATAGAGATATGTAGAAGCATGCGAGTTTCTTCATGAGTCGCCATTATCGTCGAATTGATTAAAAAGTCGCTGACAAAATTGTAGGCTTCAAATTTTTGTATAGAAGGTTTTGATGCGTCGCCTTTAAATGCGTAGAAGTACCGTAAGGAAACTTAGTTCTTATTTTAACTGTTGTATATAATTCTATGGCAACTCCTTGATTAATTACCTCACCACTTCAATAGTTTCTCCATTTCTAACTGTTGGTCTACCACTGATTTCTCTCAGATCTACGCAACTTTCATGAAATTATCGTATGTGATAACTTTATCCGGAAAATGTGTATACTGATCTCTTACAAAATAAATCCATTCAAAAATATTTTAACTATGTATCGCGATATCTAGTAACAGATTTGTAAATATGTTCTCTACTTGTCATTTTAAATTAACAATATACTTTAAACGCAGCTAATACGGCAATATACATCTTTCCTACTCATGGCCAGCCCAGCAGGAAGCACTTATGGCACAAATTTTGTAATAAGTTAAATGTTAAAATCAAAAGCTTTCAGATTATATGATAAATAATCTGACACTGAGTAATATAATTCTAGGCGAGTACAGATTTGATCTGGACTTTTTGTATTAATAACAATTACGGTAATACAAATGCAACAATAAGCCTAACGTTAAAACGATTTTCTTCAAGCGTTCAGGAAACTTCCAAATTCACATAGCGGTGAAGATTTTTGTTTACTGCAGAGCAAAGTACAAGTATGGACTATAGAGAATGCGAGTTAGAAATACCTCTGTATGGCTAGCTAGCGTTATCTCTGCTGAATAATTCTCTTTGTTTACAATAAATTCTTGCAAGCGCTTGTGCTTTTATTATACCTTTAATGTGCATATTTTTGAGTTTTAAAGGTAAGTAGGTCTCTTAGTGATATTTACGGAATGTCCACGAAACTTGTTAGCGAATTAAAGTTTTCCGAGAAGTACGCCCGTGAATAATCTTTGCATGATATCTGTCAATATAAGGAATTTTCGCTTGTTAATGAAAATATTGTCCACTAACAGTTGTAAGGAATGCCGTGATGCAGTCCAACTAAGGATCAATATCTGTTTAAAATGTACCATCTTATATACTCCGCCCTATGTGGTACCTAAATTTTATTATGTTAAGTTTAAGCTTTCTGCAGTCTCAATTTTAGAACATTGCCATTATGGTACCCGTATAACGTCCTACTTTTTACTAATCGTTTACAGCTCACTTACATATTTTATGTTTGTGAACTGCATTCTATAGACTTTCTAAATCTTACAACAATTTTTTATTTAGTTTTATTCCGTTATTATTAATTTAGCTAATAAATTGTTTGCTTTAAATTGACTTAAAAGAAATCGATATTTTGATTGCGATCGCAGGAAATGCTTGATTAGCATATATCTTTGCTGCATCATTTTCTTTATAAGTTACTAAAATAGTTTTGATAAAGGTTCTATCCTGTAGCATCTTTGCGTATTTTAAATTCATTTTCATTCAAATTCTCTTTAAAGCCAAGATGGTATTTCACTCAGTAGCAAATTTAACACAACTGTCGCTATTTTTCGAAAAAAAATTTTTGCTATTCTGTACCTACATATGTATTACGATTATTAAGCAGCAACTTGGCGGTAGATGTTGATTTATAGTGGTAAAAATAGGAAGTCTAGATCAAAACAAGCGGTTCAAAAATAAATTAACACTATCAAATAAACCATATAAACACATATAAGAAGTTGGTCCCTATATACAGTTAAAGATATTACGTACATATAGTCATTGTTTTCAAAGAATTTGATAAAGGATTCCAGTTACTATTGGCTACTCGTTACAAGATTGAGTAATTTCCCAAATGAGCTTAATTAATTTAAAACGTGAACGGTTAAATATTGGGAAACCAACGTAAATTTTAAGGTTTTTATTTAAAACCCTCAGGATATAGACTCCTATTTACAGAATAAAGTATTCGTATTCTGTTATTTTTACCTAAAATGTTAAATGGAAATTTTTTGTTTATTTTATTTAATTTGTAGGTTTTGACCATGCGACGTACTTTCTTAATAAATAATAAAGGTGACAATTTTAATACATCTGTCCTAATTTAATAGTTCAATGTGCAAAATTACACACATTTTACAAAAGAAGCAATAAAGCCACCCGTGTCGATTCTTAAAATGTAAACATTGAGTGCAATAATTGTCTTACATCCACAGTACCCTTAGGAGTAGAAATAATTTTTATTCTAGTAACTACTTTACTATTTAAAACTTTAAACTTAACGGAATATAATTGATAAAAACCCATTTACTTTTAATTATTTCGTTTTATATCTAATTTAACTACGAGGATGCTTCCTTTCTATGCTGGTTTGAAAATTGTTGTCCGGTGATGAATACTTTTAAGTTCAATTTCGGTGTTTGCATGCTCAATGCTTTGGAAACCAAAGGATCGCTTCCTAACGACCTTACATCGTGTAATAATACATTGGCTCAAAATAAACGCGGATTAAATGCGTACGGTTTTTAAACCGGGGCTAACACGTTGTAAACTTTTCGGACGTTATGTACCTGATTACTCTATTTTCATAATTTCTTTAAGGGTTTTTGTAGTAGCGAACTTATGTTAGCATTATTTTATTTGTATGAACTTAGCGTGAGGACTGAGATCTACATCGCCGACTTAGTTACATCTCAGGTAGTATTTTCCGTCGTCTAGGATTTTTATTCATTTTCTTTAGCTATCCAGTCATAGTTTGTGCGTCAAATCAGATACTTATATTTAAAACTGATCTTGCTTCCTTGTATAGTTTGAAGACCTTTGTTCTCCCGCGGTTAGACTTAACCCCGTGTAGTTTTTGAAGCGATACCCTGAGTTTGCGGACAATTCATTTCACCGTTGTTATTTTGAAGTTTTTATATTTATGTTTTAAAAAAGCCCTTTTTGATACTCCTTTCTTAAAACATAATTTGTTATGGCACATCTGAACTTCGTTTATTTCACTTTGAAATTTTATGTTCGTTTCAGAATGCTACCGTCGTTTATTTAAAGTCTAATATTATCCAAAGCTATCCATTGTTTATTATTTAAGAAACCGTTAGGTTTAGTTTTTAAAATATAGTTATATACTTCTTTAAATAAATGCTTTTTAGAAAAAATAAATAACTGTGAATTTATTTGATTTTTCTAATGTTGAATTGAGATTTGGAGTAAATCACGAGGATTCCATCATAACACTTGTGTACTTATAAATTCAATTAGTTTTTAAAATAAAGGTGATTATTACCTTTTACAGTATTTATACGGAACACGGAATACTTTCATAGACACATTTATGGAAGTATAGTATATTGCCTATAATTATGGGCCGAGATAATTTACTCACTCTATACATGTGCATTAATATGACACGATAAAAAATAAATTTCAAAGTAATATAACTCATTTATCTTGAAGTACTGTTAATCAATCACTGGCACTGGCTTTGGGCCACAGAAAATGTTCATTAGTAATGGATATTGACAGTTAATGAATATGCTTTACTTCAAGTGTTACAAAGTTTACTTCAAATTTGATTCTCTAACATTTCAGTATGCGGTATAGTAAATTCTCAAAAGTTGTCCAAGTTTCTAGTGGTCAATACCTCGTTGGTATTTGGCTTTCTGCCGAGCGTGTAAGTAAAAAAGGAAATTTACTTAAATCAAGAGGTTGCCTATATTAATTATAATGAAGTATAATGAAGTAACGGGAAATTCTTAATATTTATGATAGATAATTAGAAGTTGCCATTATTTGTTCATGATCTTTGAGAAATAAAGTATATTACGTAACAGAATTTACTTATATTTAGCATATATCATTTTCTTAGAACATTAGTACCTTAATTATTTAAGGTTTAACATTGTATAGAAAGGCATAAATCAAGGTTAGGTTCTTTAATATTATACATGAATCATAGAAATTTAAAATGACTTGTATTGACATTCTGCAAAATCTATTTCTTTAAATTTTCGGTAAACATATTGATCGAAGCCATATATATTTATTATTGAGGAATTTAAATAACTTTTGTTTATAACTTTGTTATTTCATCGTTTCAAATAGCTTGAAATTTTAAATCGTTTAAAACCAGTCGATTAACATAGATTTGCGGACTCCGATGTTAAATTAATAATAATGAAGATAACTACTTAATTGTTACTCATTTTTCAGAATTCCAATGAGTTTTAGGTCTAGTAGTGATTGAGTTAAAACTAGTGTTGGAACACTTGTGAATTAAGATAAAATCACATAACATTCAATATTAGAAAAATTAAACAAATGCCAACGTTTTTCATTTTTCTAAAATGATTGTACCTATATAAAATGGGATATGAAGGTGGTTTAAACCTAAACTAGGAATTTCTTAAATAACTAAAAAAAAACGGATTGTTGGGAAATAATAAACTTTTGGCAAGGGCGACAGTTACATCTGCGGAGTGGACACAAAACTTCATAGTGGGTGAAATAAACTAAAAATCGAAGTGCCATAACGAATTGTACCTTGCAAAAGGAGTATATAAGAAGGGTTCTGGAATCATAAAATATGAAACTGATAAAGCGACTATAAAATGAATTACCTCCAACTTGAAGTATTGCACGAAATATTGCACACAGGGTTAAAGTGTCCTACAAATCCAACGGTTTTCCAACGATTTCAAGCTAGATGTGCAAAACAGGAAATCTACAGAAATTGTTAGAAAGCCCTAGATTACGGACACACAAAATTGTTTACTCCGCAATGTAAATCTTACATCGCTGGCCCCGACTAGTATAGTGGTTAACATGTTTGCCTCTACACTCAAGTGACATGGGTTCAAACCCGATCGAGATCAGTAAATTTTTCAACGGAGAAAAATTTAAAAACCACGCCTTTTCCTCAGATAAGGAAGTAAAACCGAAAGCTCGTGTTAATGTAATGTTTGGCACGCTAAAAATTCCTGCTGGCGGTGGAACTCCTCCAGATTCGGCAAAACTCTAGTAGGCATGGCGAAATGACTACGTAACATAATCCAAGAGCGCCATCCCGAACCCCGAGCCACAAAAATAAACAAACAAACAAACAAATCAGACACATCTAGGTAGATGAAATACTCACTGGAACTTATACATAAAAAATTTAAAGTGCTGCACCATGTCAAATAAAACGATTACCAACGCGAAAGTAATTAAATTAAATACATTTTGAAAGAATAACTGAGTTGTGGAACGCGAATATTAAAATCGATCCAAAGCAGGGCAAACAAAGCGCCGTCGTAAAACCACGAATCAAATGGATCTGAAAGTATACAACACCTCCTGGTCGACCTATAGCTAGAAAGGGACAGTGAAGTCCGGCGTGGATAGAAAACTCGAGCTCTAGGACAACAAGATTCCAAACTGCAATAAACAACCATATTGCAGTACTTATATTACTAACATCAGAGTAATATAAACAAAAATGGAATAAGTGAGAATTTTATTAAAATATAAAATCCAAGTAGAAGAAAATTTAAAGATTTTAAACTTTCTACTTCGTTTATTGCAAAATTAAAATTCTACGACCCGAGATTTACCTCAAACGCGGTTCAGTCATTGAACCCAGTTGTTTACATTTCGCGTGACCTGCATCCGAGGTAGATTCGAAAAGGTACTGTATTTTACTCTTAGATAATATTTAAGTAATATTTGTGTTTATAAAATTTTTTCAAATAACATACTGATACTTGTTTTCACAATACACGTATTAACTTGAGACTCTGATATAATTGTTGGAATCGAATGATAGTTCATATTACATGCATTTTAACAGTCATATAAAGATATACGAGGGCTACTTGACAGGCGAGTCATGTTGAGCATAGTAATAAAGTTAGTCATCTTTTAGAAGTGTACTGTTAAAAATTCGCATTAATCCATCAGATTGTTTACGCTTTAAACAGGTGATAGACTGGCGACAAAAACGTGAGGACGCAAATTTTGTAAAAACGTCGAACATTATTTCTTATTGAAACCATCAGACTAACGTGCAAGTCGCGGCCTAAAACTACTATAAAGAAATAATGCTCATTGCCTTGTTGGAAAATAGGATTTTCCAACCCTACTAGATATGGAAGTGTAACAGGCTCCAGCACATTGGCAATATAACCGGCTGCATTTAAGTTGCCGGCAATGAAGATCAAGTGTTAATTGTTACCGTAACATTTTGCATCCCATCTCATCACTCCTACTGTGAGGGCTGTTTTGCGTTCCACAAAAAAATGTTGACTTTTTGAGTTCTTCACAAACAAAATCGGGACTCGCCACTGAACACAATTTGAAGCCATTCTTGTGAAAAAGCCTCTCTTTCATTGCTCCATTCTAGTCTGAGGGTACAGTGAAGTGAGGCCAGAATAAGACTCAAGGTGGAGGTTACAAATGCAGTCCATAAGATTTAATTAGGCGATACAGAAATGACATTGATATTCTGCATCCTACACCTCCCATTCCCTGTTGAAATTGACCGTGTGGTGAAAAACCTGTTTCTTGTAGCGAAAAGTCTTAAAGAGCGTTCTTCGGGATCTGTAGTCTTCCGCGTACGTCCAAATCCAAGGCGACGACGTTAACCCCCTTATTCGGACCATTCAGATCAACATCTTACCACTGTTGCAACATCAAGATTTACACGGCCAACGAAAATTCGACCTCTTTCATGCCAATAATTCGATCACGACAAAATCATTTAATTGCCGATAATTTTCACGTTATTTCATAAAATTTATTGCTACTACATGCAAACAAATAAACTAAAAAGAAACAACAACCAATTGATGGATTTTATTCAAAACTTAATTTCATTATTTTGTTTTATCAAAGTAGGTATTTTCTGACTGCCATTTTTTCGAAAAATCGGCAATAGTTGCCACCTCATTAAGGTGTTGATGTTTTTAAAGGAGTGTTCGGATTCTAGTAATGAATTGATAGGCCCCAGTGTGAGAAAATATACTGGAGTAAGAGGAAGGAGGTTAGCGGCGTCAGAACTTTGAGCATATTAAGGCCTTGAATTGAGAGTAACTTCGACTTAGCAAATGAAGATGAGGAATTTTTCATATGTTGAACATTGCTCTCCGACCACACTTTGAAGATTAGTTTTGACCGACTTGACCGCCGCTTCACTGAGAGCGTTGCAATGTGGAGCGCCTGGTGGTGAAAAATATTTGGCTAGAAGGCTAACTAGCGCACAAAATCCTAATGGATCAAAAATCCCTGAAATTTCTGAAAGAATGTTCCTCTTTGTGCACGGACTGCTATTAAAACAAACAAGATATGGAAATGTATTGTTTCCTCGATCCCACTGAAGTCCCAAAACCTTAATGAAGTTTGACTCGGCTTTATCGAATAACACTGGCACTTGTAAGTTAGAAGCGGGAAATGCTGCAAGCAACTCTGGCCGATTACTGGTCCACTTCTTTGGTTGAAAGAGTCCCTTTTGGAGCAAAAAAATTAACTCCTTCTGAAGTTTCAACTTCAATTGACTGGAATTATGTCCAGCCAAGATGTCATCGACATAGGTACTTCGCAATCGAACTCGAGAAGCGTCTAGAAATGTGTTTTCCTCAATTTGAGCAAGCCCATTCAACACTCTAGTGGCTTGATATGGAGAGAACGTTAGACCATACACGACCGTGTTTAAAGTGTAAGCTTGGACTTTATGATCAATGGAATATCATCAAACTATATTTTGGTATCGCCTGTGTGATGGATTTAACAGTATTTGGCGAAACATTTGTTTTATCTCTGCGGATAAAGCTACTGCGTCGAGTAGTACTTCGCTCAAATCAGTTTGAAATTTTGGACTGGAAAAAAGCATTTTATTCAACGATAAACCATTTAGGCCCATTTAGAAACCGTAGAATGCAAACCTTATTTTTGAAGTATTGAAAATGCTATGATCCGGAATGAAATAGGAATAATCAGGGATTGATGTTGACATAGATTTTAAACTCTAAGTCATATCTTTAAGTAATCTTGGCTAAACTCTTTGTAAGCTTGATCTGAATATTTCGTAGATCTGGCCTCTAATGAGCGGAATTAACGTAATACTATGGAACAGATATCGCCCAAAATTGGTTTAAAATTTTTGAAAGGTAAAGAAACCAAGAATGTACCAGAATTGATACGGCATATCGTTTTGGAAAAGAGTTCTTCGCATTTTACTTCATTAGGACTTAAATGTTGTTTTGAAGCAAGCTTTTTGATCTCCCAGAATTTTTGCAAACACAATTATAATGGCTCGATAGTTGAAAACATTTATATTATTTTTATCTTCATGTACGTAAACCAAAAGCTTTAGTTAATTCTTAATATATATTCAAGCTTGTTCCGTTTTTCAATAATTGTTCTCTATGTATGCTGTTTTCATACTTCTAGTATTAATTTATGTGATCATTATAGTTGACTCGCGTAAAATATTTTATAATTTTTCTTAAAAATGTCCCTAGTAGGGATAAACATGCCGTAAATCTGTTTAATAAACAATAATTCTAATGTTATGGACTATGAGTGTCTTTGAATTTCCGAAAAACTTAAAACCAAAGGGATCGAAGAGAATAAAATTGCATGATTTTGCAAGAGAGATATAAGGTAAATTAATTGTTGTTCTATTTTTATTTAAATACTTTATTTTTATTAATTTCAGATTTCTTACGTCCACCAAATCCGCTTTTCAATTTCTCATTTTAAGGGTTTATATCAGATACAAATGTATAAAACGGCCAATCACCTACTTAGTAAAATTCCGGGTCCCAGTATTTGGATGACAATCTTCTAACCGTATTGTAACGCATACTTTAATGAATAAATATCCAGAACCAGCATTCAGTGAAAAAACGTTTATTGTAAATGTAATGCTAATGACCATAAATGTTCATTTAATTGTAAATGTGTAAAAAATATTTTTTTAGATAAATAGTTGTATTTGTCTAGCAAAATGTGTTAATATTCTTTAAAATAAAAAAGTGAGATAAGCTAGTCGAGAGTGTAAGTGAACTCCAATTTTAACAGGTCTTTACGAAAAATGCACAGAGTTTAGAAAAAAGTTATTAAATAAAAAAATAACTACTCTATTTTGGCCACATTTGCATGATTGGATAGCGTATGATCGTGCGTATTTCTTTTATTTAACTCGTATTCATATCTTATGCGTTATACAGCTTAACTGTTGGTAGAAAAATTAAACTGGCGCTATATTATTTAGAGTTGAATTAGTATTATAAAGTACTTGCTGTATACGGAGTACCGTTAAATAATTCTATGTTAGCTTTGATCTATAAAAAGCACTTCATTTATCCTATTTGGTTATTAATTATATCCTTTACTAGGATTTAAAATTAGTATTGTTGTAACTGGCAGTGTAAATTCATTAAAATAATCCTAGGTTAGCTTTGATCTATAAAAAGCATTTCTCTAATTCTATTTGTATGTCAATGCGTCCCTAACCAGGACATAAATTTTTTAACGTTATTTACTATATTATTTTTTTTGTTATTATTATACCTGACTGATAACATTCTAGGTATGTAAATAAATACCTAATTATTTGTTAAGTTATATTGTTCTAATTTCACCGAACTTCCTTTTTTTCCTAATTGATTTTCTTTAGGTTTACTTAGGTTTAAGATACCAGAGGCTGAGTTTGTATTGTAAGTAAACTTTTTATAAGAGAGCATCTTGTCGTTCTAGTGTTCTTTGTGATGTTCTTTTTTTATAGTGAACGACTAGCGCCCTATTTGCTCTTTACTGTACTTTCTTTTTTTACTTTTAACTTAAGCCGACTTTGACGTTGCCCAAACTGGGAAGAGACCAGCCGTGAAGTGTTATGCTTGACGACTTTATACCTACACCGATTACACCATACTCCCCCTACTCTACCGCATAACTAGTGAGCTAGAATCCGTGGCAAGAGTAAGTAAAAGAAACTAAAGAAAAGTCACAAGTGAAATTCACATCAGCAACCAAAAATCTTTTTCTCTAGAGAAACTTATATCTATGCTGACTAAAATAAACGAGAGTGTATCGTATACTACCAATGAATTTACTATCTAAATAATTCAAAACCAAAAAGTAAAGTAAGTTTTGTTTCTCTTATTTTGCGATTATTGAAAAGCTATTATAA
>JAHWXV010814867.1:0-19871 GCA_024586415.1 Phrixothrix hirtus
AAGGAATCTATAAACTTGAATTTAATATTTGTATTGTGTTCTGTTTTCGTAAAAGAAATGTATCGATCTTTGTTTATAGGTAAAACGGAAATGTGTCCGGCGAAACATGTTGCTAGTTCTTTGATTAACAGATGACTATCGTATCCACTTAGATTATGAAATATTACTGGTATAACACTCTTTAGTGTGTAATTCAGAGTGCATTCGTTATGTGCTGATCCTCGGTATTTTCCAGTTAAATGATAGTGCTCTCTCACTTTAACATCAGTCTCGTTAAATAATCTTCCACAAATGTGACATACAGTTTGATTTACATATTCAAATTGCTGTTCGAGCGTTAGTTCATTCATGAGAAGGTTTCTATCAAATATGGCTTTAATTCATCTGCAATTCTTTTAAGTTCGTTTACAAACAATTTCTGACAATCTTTTCGACCATTTAATCTATAATACAATAGCGAAGCATCAAAAGAAGAATGTAAATAATAACCCACAGTGCCAGCTTAATGATGTTGACACTTAATTGTATTTGAAATATTGTCATTAGTAGTCCCCTCAATATTTTTTAATAAACATTTAAAGTCACCGTAAATGACAAAATGTACAAGTTGTTTGTTTTGATAATTTTTAATGTCCACAAATGTACCAGGTTTACACAAATTTATTTTACAATTGTTTAGTGCAGTACAATCTGTAGTGTGAGTTTTTAATTGATAGTCAGTTGAGAAATATCAAAGACAACTATCGGAAATATGAACCTCTTTCTTACTTTTATTTCATTTTCTAGCTACAAAACCCAAAAGATCCTTAATCCAACAGCAATGAAATCTCATACCCGTCGCACTTGTTGTAATATCTCCATCACGGTCGTCACGATCACCACAATTACTAAAATCTTAATTTTCCGTTTCACATTCGTCCATTTACTAACTTTGTGTGAGCAATAAATTAACATGCTTCTCTATGCTTTTGGACGTAATACGTAATGGTATAACACTGTACAGGTTTTTACGCAATGTTAACCCATTGATATTTAATGAAATTGGCGGATTTAGATTTAAAAATTTTGATATTTGGTTTGCATGAATGTTTACAAGAAGTTCGATGCCTTCTAGGTTTAACACAGTAGCATAATGAGGATACGTAGAAATTATAGAAGATTTCTTATCTGATGGGGATGAATATAGATCTGATACAACAGATCAAGCAAAGCCGGCCCCATCGTGATTATTTACGTTAATGCAGGCATATTTGTTTTGTATGCTCCGCGGAAGATTAATATATGAAGAACCTTAGAAGAATATATTATCACATCTATTTATATTTACATACAAAGAGCTGATCTTGTACAAAGCTCAACTTGATCCTTTTCTTCAAACCGACTTAATCGATTTTGTAAATTTTCTGTCACATATGTTTGAAACCAATCATATAATTTCTTTTTATCTAAATTGCTTGGCAGTAGTTTAACATTCTTTGTATTGAACGTAAAATCGGTTAAAACATGAACTCCTTCATTATCTTGACATTGTTTAATCAATTCTGCATGCTATGCGGCGTTTACTTCAAAAATGCTATTAAACTTTTTGTACGCATTTCGAATTCTTGAAAATAAATGAAACGAATCTTATAAAAATTCTTCAAACTTTTTATACTTCAAGTTAATTTCAATGCCAGTTCTGAGCCTAATTTTAAACGATGACTCTATTTCCTGCCAACGAACCTGGTCAGACTACTTTTGCCTTTTAGTTATTTGTTGCAGCTTGGATTGTAATTGATTAAACAATAATTTGTATTGCTTGAGTTGTCCTAATAATGATTCATAGCAACGTTTCTCACCAACACTTAGCGATCTATTTTGATGTAAGAATGCCTTAAATAACGTCACGCTTTTTGGCCAATTTTAAGGACCTTTTAAGTTTGTCTATCGAAACAACTTCTTTCTTTTCATATCTTCACGTAGAATTTCGTATGCAGTCTTGGTTGTTTTCAGCATGGAATTTGAAACTTTTATACCGGTCTCACTACTAACATCCATACTTTTTATAATAGTTGTCACACGGTAACTTAATAATTCGGTTTTTAAATTAGTGTTTCTATTCGGCTAATGACCCCCTTCCTCAAGTTCATTCAATCTATTTTCTGCACAGAGTTTTAGCAACTTAGTTTAATCTGTAAATTTAATTAACAATCAATTGGCTTACAAGCTTCTTTGAAGCCGCATAAATTAAAGAAGAATTTCCCGAATCGTTTTCGTTGAACTTATTTATACCCTCATCGATTATATTCTCACCAATTCTGTAAGGGAATAATACAACCTCTTCTTCTAATTTAGAAACTACTTTTCTATCAAATGATTTTGTATTTACGGCGTTAATTTTTAGTATTCTGTATTGATTACCGCTTTCCAAGTCAGATATTTTAATAATTGCTTTGACATAAAGTTTACTAACGTCGTTTAATTTTAATAAATCCTTCTAGCATCTTCCTGAAGTCAACCGCAAAGTGTTTAGACAGTTGATCAGTGAAATTTATGTTAACAATTATGTTTTAAATAAATGTTTAATAAATTCGTTTTAATACAAAATATCGCATTCTTAGACGTTTGAACCATTTGGTCTATGAAATTGTGATAACCTTTACTATTAATTTGAATAAAACAGAATTTATACTTAATATTATAATTAGTAACATGAAATGTTGATCGGTGAGATTATTCTAATTATTATTAATTTATTCGTGTTTCGTTAATTTTTTAATTAATCTGTTCCTCTTTACTATTAAATAAAACTGCTTTATACCTAAAATTACAATTAGTTAGTAAGGTTAATTATCTGAATTTCCTCAAATACTTCAGCTAAGCCAGGGAGATGACTTCTTCCGGGATTCTGCGGCAGAAGTGGGCTCAGATGGTTAGTATTCTTATTAATTAATTTTATTGAATTCAATGAAGTTGGCTTCCCAACTTTCTTTGATCGCAGGTAAATTAAAGCATAATTTGCCGAATCGTTTTCGTTGAATTTATTTATACCCTCATCGGTTATATTCTCACGAATTCTGTTAGGGAAAGATACAACGCCTTCTTCTAATTCAGCAATTACTCTTGTCCCAAACGATTTTGTATTTACAAAGTACATTTTTAGTATTTGTAATGCTTACTGATTTCCAAGTCACCTATTTTGATAATTGGCTTAACATTAAGTGTGCCAAGGTCGTTAAATTTTAATAAATCCATAATATTTCTACAAAGACTCTCTATTAAGTTACCTAACCAAATAAATCTTAATTCTTGCATTAATAAATAATGCAAGTCGCTAGAAAAAATAAACTCGTAACAACATTTTGCGAACTAATTCCCCACTTCAGTGTTCACTACATATCTATAGCTTGGTGAATACCCGCCCGGTAAGCAAAAAGTTGTTTAATATACCAATTAATTTGCAAAATTGCATATGCTAATGAATGTATACAAGCTCACATTTAGTAACAAAAATATGTTTCCATGCGAAAAATCACCCACTTCAAGTTCAGTAACCTAACTTGACCTGTATATTTCAATTAACTACTTTATGGGAAGTACACACACACATACATAAATGCTTTCCCCATGACAAATAGAATCTGCAAACTTAATATATGTGATCTGAATAAATATTTGATAATAAAACCCCAACTGCAGTTTAATAACCTAATTTGTCCTCAGTAAAACGAATGAATTATTCCTTAAACTTTTATATTTATATAAAAAACATATAATCATATAAAACCGCAAAAAAGTTGTTTAATATACTAATTAATGTGCAAAATAACATATGCTAATGAATATATAAAAACCCCACATTTAGTAACAAAAAGTATCTTTCCATGTGAAAAAACACCAACTGCAAATTTAAAAACCTAACTAGACCTGTGTATTTAAATTAACTACTTTATGAGAAACACAAATTCTTTCCCCACAAAAATAACTTTTGCAAACTTAATATATGTGATATGAATAAATATTTGGTAATAAAACTCCAACTGCAGTTTATTAACCTAACTTACCCTCAGTAAAGTAAATGAATTATTCCTTAAATTTTTGTTTAAATAAAACATATGTTAACTTAACTTAACGTATATTCTTCAAAACCTTACCATTTGTAAAAATATGCCAATAATTTATGAAATATAGTGGTTTTAAAACACATTCAATTATATAGATTATAAATTTTAATAATCCATGTCCCTGATGCTAATTAAAAAACTGGTGTACTAATTTGTTTTAAACAGATATGCGATAATACTTTAAAGAATAATATCAATAAGCGTTCAAAAAATGTCCCCTAACATACTATTTTAAGTTGATTTTAAGAAACTAAATAATGCTAATGTTTGCTTTAAATATAAAAATAAATATGCGATAATTAATTTTCAAAAATAATTTCAATTCTTGTATGTTAATTCAAAATGAACACAAAAATATCCCATTTTAATTTGTTCTACGGTTTTCAGGAATATGTTCATATTCTGGAGGTTGCTATGGCAAGAAACTTTCTGTAGATGCACGCACACCAGCGTTTGAGATGGAAAAGTCACGCGTTATATAAGATTTCTCACTTCCTCTACTATAACATGTCTTTGACGGTATTTGCATGCGACGAATATTGTTGTGCAATAAAAAGATGCCACTGGTTAAATAACCTAGCGGTATGGTTTAGTCACCGTACCCTGAGCTTATAGACCAGCCCTTTTAAAGTATATCAATAGCGATACAATAGTAATTAAACTTAACTGTAGACACTTGTTCATTCAACGTCTTGTTAATTATCAATCCTAACGTTTCCATTGCATTGTTAACATTTAGTTGTATGATTTAAGATATTGGCAGGAAGTTTCGCCATCAGGAGCAGTCTCCAACAAAAATCGTTACTATCCTTGAGGTACCGGATCATGCGAACATGCCGTACTATAGCCTATCTCACAAATGATGAAATGGACGGAACCAACACTAATATGCACGATTTCCGCTGTTGCTCCTACAGACGCGCAGAGCTCTTCTCTAATAAATAACTTGTAAGACGTATTGTGTTTACCTAAATGTCATGCACATTCTGGAGAATATACACCCTTCTCGGTGAGCCATCAAACCTGAAATTATGTATTACAATTAACCTTAATTTGTGTCTTAATACCATTTCAATCTATGGCGTGCAATATAACAAGAAGACTGCATAATACGCTTCATCGCCCCGAATCATTAAAGTATTTGCTACATAGTTTCAAGCTTATCTTTTTTCACAATTAATTCTGCTTATTAATCCACCAAAGCTTTCTCGGAATGGCTGTCCTAGTTTATAACGGACCGGAAAGCTCTTTGAGCCCTAAAAGGCTGCTTAGAATGCCGATTACCCTGAATTAGCTAGTAGCTCCGATAGCCAGAGTGAAGAAAGGGAGGATTTACGGACTTGGATAGAAATAATTAGGCAGCAATTTAGGAACGGCTCGCGAGGGTCGAAAAGTCGGAATAAGAAGTCGTAAGTTTTGGCCGTCACCTTATATAAATATTTAGATCCTATTTCACACCTAAATGGGTAGGACTTTGTCACGGCATACTTACTGTTAATTTCTGGCTTAAAGTACGCTACTGGATGAGTATTTCGTATACGTGACGGTGCATTACTTACCTAACTTAAACTAGTTCCCTCAAAGAAAGGATTTGTTAACACATTTATCGGTATTTATGATTGAAAAATAAAAGAATATTGTACGTGGTATACCAGGTATAATGATATTTGAAAACTGGAATGCATACAGTTACAATAAATACATCGTTCTCATTTAAAATATGGCAAAATTTACAATCAAATATTTATATTCTATCACTACGATCGAGGAACCCTGTCCTTTATATAAGTTACAAATAATACTAATCTAGGTAACACAATTGGCCCTTATGCAAAGATCTAATTTCGATAAACAACAAAAAAATATGGGTAACGATAGCTAATGTCAATTTTTGTTATAACTATCTGTTGCTTTGATCGTCTTTGACATATGATGTGATCGAACTAACTGTTCAGTCGTAATCAAATAGCAATTGAAAGGAAGTTTATTTAGGATCACTACTTGACCTAAGTTTATCGAAAATAAAACTCCACTTGCGTGTATACGGGCGTCTAACGATTTCGAATGCGTAGGCAGCATCGTGGTATCAAGGCTTCGGTTTCAATTATATTGTACCTGTAGCGTACTTTAGAGTAATGTTCTAAACGCTTGAACGGACATGGGTGAAGAATGAACGGGTTGAATTCCAGCGAATTCAATATCTCGATAGGAACGTTAAGCGGAATAAACCTTTTTTTACGAATGTTCTTGAACCACGGCGTTGGCCCAATTAAAGTGCAGTCGCACGCTTGAATAACGGAAAGACGCACGCTGACCTCACGGTAGTTAACGCTGTACTGATGCTAAAAGAAGTTTCTACTTGAATTTACGGGGAAGGAGGAGATTGGTGGTTAACATTTATTTTTAGCATCGTACCCGTTTTCGTGGGAAAGCTGTTGCTGTAGTACTTTTAGGAAAGAGCCCATATGTTTTACAAGACGTGAACAGAGATTTTTGAAAATTAATAAATGCTATTAATAAATGCTGTGCAAAATTAGCGATTTATGTATATAATTTTAACGTAAAAATGATACCAGTGATTTACCGAACAGGTTTTATTAGTAATTCATTTATTCTATACCGGGTGTTTCCAAATTAATACCAAATGTAGTAGGAATTTCAGACGTACTTACAAGTTGTGCATGATACACTTTCAATGAAACCAACGATACGTGTACTTACATGGTATCACATTTTTCTATGACATCGATAGAAGCTAAAAGGTGTAAACGGAAGTTTTGATATAAGCAATATATGTACAATTAAAATGAAGGTATAATAATTACTGTACCTTCACCTTTTGTTAGGGTACTCATTTTCAGTAGTTATTGCAATTTTACTTTCTTGGTTTTTGTATATTATGTTAATACATGTTCTTTGATTTACATAGTTCTAAATTTTTTAAGGAGCTTGATTTGAAAATGTAAATGTATAAAGAGATTTACAAAGAGGAAGGCTTTGCAGACGTGGATATGACATGGTTGGTCATTGTTGAAAGAACAAAGCTTCGAAAAGCCATTATAATTGTGAAAGTAATGACATGTTATTAGATTAGGGCGTTTAACTGATAAAATTACATGCCCTAGGGTGTTATATGATTTAATAGCGTAGTTTACGCGCTAAATGACTGAAGGAATTATACTGTTTTGCCATAGAAATAAAACTTGTAAGTTAACTAACAAACTGCTCATACTAATACCAATATCCAAAATTCAAACTTCTTTTCAATTAGAAACACTAAGAAATCTAAGTTAAACTGTAATTACTTAGAAAATAGGTTTTTATTATATAACACCTTCATCCACTCAGATCTTCAATTAATAAGGATCTTCAAAAATTAAACTTGAACGTGGCTATGAAATATTATTGTTCAAGTATAACTACAAGAAAATTTTATTGATCATCAAATTTGAAAATATGCTTCGGTGTTACTTTATCAAATAGACAGTAATAACATTAAAGATTGAAAAACTGAAGTAAGTGCTTGGACAATAGAAATAAGAGTCAGAGAAAGGTGTGAAATATCTTACCATATTTTTCAATCTTATATGTTCATATCATTTCTACTTCTATCACATCCATTTATTATATTTGATTTCAATCTCATTTATTTCAAGTATCCATAACTCAATAGCGCATTTAAATTGCATCCATATATCTTTCACATTTACTTTTATTTTAAATTCATCTATTTCAAGTTTTCACTGACTTCTCGGTTATCTTATGTTTTCAGTTTTCATTTTTCTTATATTTTTACTTATATGATCAACATCTGTTTCTCCTTAGCATAAGGATTTCAATATTTAGCTTATACATATAAATAACAAAAGTAAGCTATATTTGTAATTTTAAAATTTGTAGCACTAATAAGTAATTTTGTTTCAGGTAAGGTCGAATGATTCAACAGGATAAGTAAGTTAATTATGTAACTTTTTATGTTACTATTTAAAAACATGTTTGTTTGTTAAATAAATCGATGTTCCTAAAGGAACCAAATAAGTTAAATGCATAACATCAATCCTCACAAAAATCGACATATGTAAAGAGTAACGGACGTCAATAAAGGCAGAAATCGAAGTCGTTAGGCAAATACAGACAGGATTTTACTAGGATTACAAAGTAAAATTCGCGTTTTCTTTGAAAATACAGCTTTAAGTTCCTACTAGAGTTCAAATGCTCAGTAGAAGAGTTAGAGAAGTAAATTCATAAAGATGAAAGACAAGAATCTGAATTTGTAAAACGACAGTATGCTCAATTCTTGTCCGCTGATAGAACTGCGGAAAGTTTGTTTTGTGAAATTGATTCAAGTTGACAACAGAAACTTTTGACTTGTATATCTAACTTGCTTGATACGACAAAAGTTTCATAACCATAGTATACTTTGACACGAAAAACACATTCATTTAAGCAACCAATTTAAATAGGACTTTTTAGCTTCAATCCTACCCGTATGATTAATAGGATGAGATTAAAATTGATAAAGGATTTTAATTGAATATTTTAGGAAACAAAAGCTTTTGTTATACTTGAGATGCATCCCGGGTCGTTTAGTATGAAATTTTGCGCAGTTAATTTTCATTTAAATTTTAGCAGCGATGAATGACATATTTCATTATTATACTTTTTTAGAAAGGGTAAAATATGTTGAATATTTTTAAAACCTTTCATATCGCTAATAACACAATAATTTTAAGATTTGGTTCGTTAAATTAGCAGCTCTTTTTACGTTAGATATTATCTTATCATTTAATCTATTGTATCATCACTCGTTAAAATGTGTTGACTACTTTGTCGATTCTTTTTATTTGTTGTATCTCCTCAGGCGTCCTTTGTCTGTTATTGAAACAGTAACACAGTTCAATATTATAACTGGTCATCCTAAATCGTATATAGTTTTACTTGCTTTACTAAATTTTTGATTTTCACGAGTAAACTAAAACGGAAATATGCAATTATAATACTATCACGAGCTATTCCAATGTTGCTATTGAGACTAGAAAAACTATCATAGATTTAATTATTTTAGTTAATATTTGCACTGATTAATTTCAGTGTTTTCTGATATTGGCAAATACTCACAACAATGATTATAGCAAAGAAAACGAAAATTAATAAAATAATAAATAAAAGTCGCCCAAAATTAAATCGTAGCATGTGAAACTAGCATACAAACTGTGACTGCAACCTTTTAAATAATTTTAAAGGTAAAACTACGACTGAAAAGGATCCTGTTTAAAGTATTATAAGGGAGCCTCTTTAGTGGGACGCATCAATGCCACAATATAACCACAGACCTTGCTAGCGAAGATAATGCAAACTAATTTCAAGAAATTTTGTTGAATCGTAAGATAATGTTGAATTAAACATCTTCCTCATAGCCATAAAGTTATTTACAGAAAGCAACGAATTTACTTTGTATCTGATAATTTACCCACATTCTCTGGAAATTAAAATAAACTGTATTAATTTTTAATTTGCCTTACAACTTTGCATTGTAGATTTAAGAGAATTATTGGATATAATGGTAAACAAAATATGGATCCATTGATTTGCAAATTTTACAGCACTTTTTACTAACAAAATACAATAATTGTACCTTGATAATAAATAACCGCAGAAAATTAAGTAACATTATTTTGAGAACTGGCAATTAGGATCAAAAACAGTTGGAATTTAACATCAACAGGAGGAAAAGAGGAAAAATTCCGCGGGTGGTTGGTTGAAAAAGTTTTTCAAATCACATAGCGGCAGCATTTTAAACACACTCTTTATACACTCATAAGTTTTACTTTTAACATATCCGAGTCGAGTTTCTTGAGAACTTGGAGGGGACTCGGGATAGTGATTAGGTAATCCAAAATTTACTTATCAAGAATTATTAGTTTTTAATATATGCAGTTAAAATTTTTAAAGAACTCTGTTGTCACCAGTAAAGTAGTATGAATTTATAAGCAACAGATTTATCTACATTTTTAATTCATTTACGAAAACGTAATAATGAATAGAAACTAATTTGCAATTTCTCAATATTACAGTTCCATAATTAATTAAAAAATTTGAATAGAACTATTGTTTATAAATTGGTACTTTTCCACTGATCCGTATGGCATTCATTTTTAACAATTCTAATTGCGACTATTAATACCTAATAATATTTTATTATTGAATTTTGGGTTGCCTAACTCCTGAACTTCTTTTAGCAGAAGTTTCAGCTTCAAAAATATTGGAAAATTCAAACATTCACTGGCACTACTTGACTGGAATATTTTTAATACTAATAAAGACATAAAACAACTTACTAAATTTTTAATTACTAACTTTAGTAGTCCTATCGATAAACACTTTGCTTTAAAAGAATTAGAAATTAAAAATAAACCTAGAAATTGGTTTAGCTACTCTTTAAAACGGAAAAGGGACATATTATCAACTATAAAAGTCATAATTTATCCGAAAATGGATCCCAGTTATACTAACTTTTATAGTAATTTACTAAAATCGCACAGACAAGACATTGTTGATATCAAAAGGGGATCATTTGATATTTACATATCCAATTCCACGAATAAAAATCGTGACTGTTGGAATCTCATCAATTAGGAAATCAATGGCAAAAGGAATTTTAACAAATTAAATTCAAGCATATCTCCTCATGTGTTTAATAAATTCTTTAGGCCCTAGAGCGAACAATGGTGTTGAAGGCTATAAACGGCCTACAAGATTCCAATAGTTTAGATTTTTATAATATAAACAGTAAATTAATAAAAAGTACAGTTCATATTATTGTTAAAATTTTGACTTGTCTATATAATGCCTGTATAGGCCTGGATAATTTCGCTGATCAATCTAAGATCGCTAAGGTTTTTCCTTTACAGAAAAAGAGCATTGTCTTTAATATTGACCATTTTTGACAGATTTCTATTATACTCTTTTTTAGTAAAATGTTTGAAATCATGCTGAAAGGTATGTTAACAAATTATTTTGAAAAAAGTTTTTGTTTAATGCACAACGGTATGAATTTAGAACGAAAAGATCTACTGTTCAGGCTGTCAGTACAGTGGTGGCTGCTGTCGTTGAAGCATTTTCTCCCAGGCTAAACTAACAGCAACGCATGTGGCAAATAATCACAAGCATCTAACCACTGCCGGCAAAGCTACAGTGGAGTGAGGCGCGGTTCGTCGATACTTGCGAGGCTAAACACTATAAAATCAATACAAAATCGATAAAAGGTGGGCGTCACTGTTCTCAAGTCGAAACTGCTACCAGGCGAAACATCCTCTATATCACGATGTTACTGATGTACTTTAAAGGTGGAGACAGACACTATAATTATACTGCAGATGCGGGATGAAGACTGAAAGAAATATACTAATGTTAAAAATGCTAACTCATTTATGATCGCTCCTGCACCTTGCGGGGTGCTAATCTTATTATAAAATCAGGAGTGAGGCCTCCCTTTCTTGCGAATAACTGACCTAGATCTGTATCTAACAGTAATGAAACAAAAGATGGACTGAGACTACTGATACACCCTGTATATTTAAAGTGAAATAAATTGTCTATAAGAATTTCAAGTTTAATTAACGCGGCACAAGATTTGAAATATGCTGTACCTGACATAAATTATTTAAAAATGCTGTAGGCAGTTTAGGTTGTGAATATCGTTTTAAATTTTACGTGAAACAAATACTTTCTCATTTCTTTGCAGAATAGCAGAATTTTGGATCAAAATTGAATTCGCTAGACGCACACTGAATTGTTATAATATTATGCAAAAATGATGTTTGAAATAAATAAAAGAAGTAGTTGAGAACAAAACGCATTATATTGTTGATAATTCACTGTTTCAATAGCACACAAATTCAATTAAAATTCGAAGATAATTGACACTAAAAATATGGAACAATAAGTTTTACATTAGCCAATGCAATCGACGTTCGTGTTTACTATAAAGACAAGATTAAAGGTGGGCTTACAAATCCCTTTAGATAACAAACCTTCATCGCTTTGGCGACAATTACAGTACACAAATATCATACACATATACATACAGATAAAAGAAACCAACAGTTTAAGGCTACCCCTGTATGTTAGCTTGCATAAAATCAATTCATTTATTACAAAATACCAACTTAGACTAACATACGATTAAAATTAATAAACTAAATTTATATTACACAACAAAAAGGTTAATTAAAGCCTTCGACAATTAAAGCAACAGAAAACTCATTTGTTTCAGTTTCAAAGGAATTATAGCAACTTTCCTAAAATTCCTTTGAATTTCTAAGAAAACAAATCTGGAACCAACGCCCCCTTTTGATATTTACTATTACTGAAAACTTAAACTTTAGCAGCAATGTATTGTATCCCAAATAGATGGAAATTTCAATTCAGTAACTACGCTAGGTGAATTACTCGAAAGACTCCACAAGGACAGATTATATTATATAAAAAGAGAAAAAGGCACGGCACTTCCGAACTAAAACTTCTATATATTTTGACTGTTAGACTAAAAACTGCATGCAATACTTCCCACGAGAATTTCTTGTTTAAGAAAAAACGTTGGCCTTCGACAGACGCCAGTATTCCTACGCATTTGTTATTGTACCAATCGCCCCGGTAATTATTATATTTGTTTCTGCATCTATAAGATACATTATTTACTCACTACCCTTGAAATGTACGTGAATACCATGTTCCCATTCGTTATAACAACAAGTGCTGACCTAAGCGTCTATACAAATAAATATGGTTATATGTTTGTGTTATATTTCTAAAATGTTTGATTTTATGCATTGTACAAGGTGCATTAAAATAGCTAAATATATAAGACAAATTATTTTTTAGAAAAATGATGTTGTAACTAATTTTGAACGATTTATAGCAAAGTGGTTAAACTATGGCATTAGAGTCCTATGCTTTGGATTTCTTTGCGCCATATCTTAAAAATAGGTGTCAATGTGTATGTATTAATAATAAACCCTACTCTTTACTGCTGGAGTCCCTCAAGGATCCGTCCTGGGGCCAATATTTTTTCTTATCTACATTAATGATCTTCCTGTGTTCATTAAACCTGTCTTGACTGTTCCTTTTGCGGACGATACTACCTTCGTCTGCACGAACTCCATGTTTACAACTATCAAAGAGACTGCTAATAGAATTGAAACTCGCGCTCAGGACTGGCTCGCACTTAATAAATTACATCTAAACAAAGACAAAAATAAATCATTAATTTTTTCTATGAACAATGAGGCCAGTCAATATAAAGTAGCTGACATGCTAAGTATTACTCTCGATAATAGGTTTGATTGGTCTACACACAAGTGAATTATGCAAAAAAAATTCCAGTGTCAGCTTTGTTTTTCGCCATCTTAGAGATATTCTTACTGTTCAAGTTCTACAAATGACCTATTTCGCTTTGTTTCATTCCAAAGTTACCTAGGGGATATGTTTATGAGGCGTGTCTCCTAACTTGGCCAAAGTTTTTCCACTACAAAGGAAACTTATTAGAATTATTTTAAAAGTTAATCCCATGAATTCCTGTGGGTATCTTTTACGCAGCTAAAAATTATGCTCTTACCTTCAGTATTTTGTATTATACTTTAGTCGATATCTACAGCAATAAATCTATTTTTTCCACCCACTCTAACGTCCATAATTATTATACTAGGATAGCTGGGCAAATCAGAAGTAATAAATGTAGATTAACAAAGTCCTAAAGAAATTCACCATATATTAAACTTTACAGCCATCTTCCTCTTGCTATTAGACAGCTATCTTATTTAACAGAGAAATCTGTGAAGACACATTTCTATAATATAAGTGAATGCCTGTCCTTTAAATTTTAAATCTTAAGTGTAATTGTATATTTGTCCTAAATTTATTTTATTAGAATTACTTACCTATATTTTAACTTATTTTATCTAGAACTGTTTGTTATAAATTTTCCATCCTCTACATTAATAGGAACCATTGCTTCCCTTTAATAAGCAACGACCGTATTCGTTATTTATTTTTTGACCTGCTATAAATACAAATTACATGTATGATGTAGTTAAATAACTATTATTGTTATTATTATTATTATTCCGAGTCCCCTTAATGAGAAAATTTTATAAAACATTTGATTGGCACTTAGATTGGTAATGAGATACAGCCTAAACTAGAAGAGTAAGGAACGGATTTCAGGATTTAGACGAATAAATACAAGCTTCAGTGGCATACCATCCTGTAGTAAAATATAAACAATATCACTACGCAAATTGTCATTGTTTCTAAAGATCACACATTTAAACTGGTGCAGTTGGCTGAATTATGCCATTTCAAAGGAACGCGTTTCCATAATTATAAATGAAAGTTTAGTCACACAAAAGGTTTGTGCACAATAAGTATCGAATTTAATGTCAATCTGACAAAAAACAGCTGAATCGAGCTATCAAATTGAAATCCGCAAACATGGTTCTATTACCAGACCACCATTCAAAAGTATGAAGTCATTTACACCATAAGCATATATCTTGGATAGTTGGTTGTTTCATATAACTAGACGAATTCCTTGTTATCAAATAGCCTTTGTAAGAAAGTGTCAAGATTAAGAAAGAATATGTTGATAAATAAAATCATTTTAAAGGAAACAAAAGTTGTGGTTACACCGTTATAGGTCAAGAACTCTTCAACCATCCCATGTAAATGAAACTATTCAACCAATATTGCAATTCATATATCCTCAAATATGATCCAAACTATTACTTTAACTAACGCTCCTATGGAAAGGGGGGGAACTATTGATAGAAATAAAATCGAAACGTGTCCGACGCAGTGTAATTCTTTTCATAAAAGGAGTGGAATGTTATGCATTCCTTCATCAGTCTTGTACTTCAGGTAGATAAGATAGAGGGAATTTTGACAACCTTAACATCAAATGTTTCTCGAATGCTATCATCTCGGCAACGAACAAGCACCGATCAATGAGTTAGAAGTTTAGGTATTCTATGAAGTTTCATTCGTAGTTCTGATAACCTTGATAAACGTACAGAAGACTTCGCAGTTTTGTTAAACCTCTGTTCGAGTTGTAAGTTATAAAGAATTTAATTTTGAAAATTAGTAGTATTAAAGGGAAGACCTTTTACATGATATTATGTCACGAATTATAAGTTTAGCGCTATCCAGTTCTTATTTAAAATAATAGTAGGCACCAACTATTGTTTTAGAATAAATTTTTCTTCACAAAATTTTTATTTTCTCATATAACCGGTCCTGGTTACTATTATTTAAGAATAAAGCACACTAATTTTAACAATTTTTAGAATTAAGTCTAATGACGAATCCGGCTGGTAGTTTTGCAGAATAAGTAATGGCCAAAATTAAATTCAAGTAATCGTTAACTACATTTATAAATTAAATGTACAAAATGCAATTGGAGGTATTTAATAACTTAAAGAAATTAAGAATTAAGTGAATTAAATCCTACACAATAATTGGGTTCCTAAAAAATTTAAACAATATAAATTATTAAGAATAGCCCAAAATAGATGTAAAGGTTGTAATATATGTACAAACAAAATGAATGTAAATAAAAATCATATGTTTCTCCATAAAAAATGTAGCAAATGAAAAGGTCAATGTTTCATAACAGCTGGTAATTCCAGGAAAAGAATACAAATTTTATTGTGTTCTTAGAGCCTTTGTAATAGAAATAATATGTAATACTTAGAATAATAGAAAACTGTAAAACTATAGAAAACTATAAGGTTATAGAAAACTATTGTAAATATTATTAGTAGTTAGGAGATGACATTGAATACCCAATAATAATGGCAAGCATTGTGAAGCTTCAAAGAATCAGAATTGATTTAGATTAGAAAGGCCTGTATATAGGGAAATTGACACTGCAAGATTAGATGCATTTTACATCTAGAACACAACCCAAACTTAACCCCTTCTTACATGCACCGCGGCCTTAGCCACGATATATCTCTATCTAATCTCAAATAATCTCGTGGTCTTAATCGCGATATTGTTGATTTCCTCGTGTGTAAACCACAAAGCAGTATTTAATACATACTCTGATGTTGCTTCCTAGCAAATGCTCCTTGAAAGTAAACATAGCTCAAACGCATTTATGGCCTTAGTTGATATGCGTATGACCAATGTAGTCGTATATAAAGGACTTACACTTTGACATTGCTATTATCCTCCTGTGAATGTAAGTACACTTACTCCTTGAACCTTGGTGTTAAACGCTTACAACATTTCAAATAATGACACTAAACAGTTGAACATCCTTGATCTTAAAACAATAGCAGCCGTCTACACTCTACGCCATAGCATGAAACAGCAAACTATAGTAATGATAGATAGATTGTTAGCTCCATACATATTTTAAATTTTAAGATATGTTAGGTTAATGATATGAAAACAGTAGACGTACATAATTGGAAACGTTTTATATAACTAAACGATTTAAAACGTATCGTTAGCTAATTGAACAAATAAATAAAATACTTACGACTTAAAATAAATTGAGAAGGTTATTTCGGTGTAAAATAAATTGCCTCAATAGCTTGCAAGAGAGGTATACAGTTACGTTCGAAATTAATTAGATTTTTATAAATATAAAGTATACAACTCGTTACAAGTATACAACTCGTTACAAGTATAAATCTAGGAAATTGGTGTAAGCAATATACAACGTGATTTAAGAGTAAAGTTTACCTATCAATTAGTAATCACGAACTGTAGATTAACATGAATTGGCGCCCCGAATGCTTAGAACCCATACCACTGGTCTTCGACTCAGAGAGACGATGAGGCTGAGCGTCTACAAACAGTAGTCATTAGCAAATAGATATAGTAACAAACCCAAAAAAACTGAAGTTACGATCCCACATAACCGCAGGGTCGTCACATAAACAAATTTTTAAAATATCAATATTGAATATGCATTCAAGCGTACAATTCCATTCTAAAAGTATTGAAAATTCTAAAGCAAGTACTTGTGCTAGAATACTAAATTATTTCTTATCCAATATCCGCTGCTGCTGTTGTTATACCTCAGGTTACCGGTACTTCAAAATTTATTACTGTTCGAAATGCAGCCATCATTCTTTCCTTCCTAGACAGTAAGATGAGATATAATGTAAGTAAGTCGAACAGATCTAAAGGTGCACTACAGCTCGCTAGTCTCAGTAGTATTAAACCTTCGGTGAATTAACTCTTTGTTGTGTTTAAAACTGATTACTTTTCTAAAGCATAATGCTTTAATCCAAGCGGTTCTGTTATATTGCTATTTCTAATAAATTTACATATTTACGTATCCTAAACTAGGTTGTTTAGCCCTGTTTTATTTTATCAATTAAAATATACTATATACAGGACGTAATCCGGAAGCTTAAGTTGCAACCCCCATAGGCGGAACAGTAATATCTTTGTGCGTAAGATGATAACACTGGAGCAAACTGTCGGCCTTCCGCTTCTCCTGCACGACAGCTTCTCAGTGCGCCATGGAGTTTCATACCAGAAAAAAACGTGTAAAATGACAACGGTAATTACGGTTCTCTCCAAAAGTGAAGTGTGCGCCATCATTCGTTTTCTCGACAACTTCATGAGCTCATTACGGAAGTATCCAAGGCTACGCACTGTTAAGCTGTGACTGTAACAAATTGTGCGTGCAGAAACTCGTATCCTGCCTCAATAAGTATTTGACCAGTGTCGGCAATTACGTCGTAAAGTAGCCACTGTAAATTGCTGTAATCTATAGTTTTAATAAAACTTTTCTCACCGAATACTGGCCAGTGTAACTTTAGTTTTCAGACACGTTTAAAGGTTCTACGTAGTTTAACCAATCTTTAATCTTCGTTTAGAACATGATACTGTGTATTTGGAAATATTGTAAGTTCTATGTATATTTATATTATTGTATCGGACTATATGAACTGAAAATTTATTAAGAGCGTTATCGAGAAATGTTGGCACCATCTATGCATCTGTCACGGTTTCACTACTACTACTATATGTGTAGGCATTTTGTAAAGTAAGCAATGCCTTCACAGCTGTTTTATTGATTATGATGTGGTTGTTGCCACGTAAACACGTAAACGTATAACGATATTTGTAAATAACGACGCATATCAATAATCGCACCGACTGCGATGGTGAGTTATATATTTTTTGAATACTGAAACTGAAGGCTATTGCTATTCATCGGAGATTTGTTGCAATATATGAATATGTTATGGACGAGGGTTGTGAAGGTGTTTGAAAATAGAAAAACAATTTTTCACGACGCGGAGCGGTTATATCACTCCACTGTTATCACGGCTGTGCTGAAAAATTATTAAATAGGATCGCTGCTTTCGGATTAGTGCACATTAGTACAATGTCTGAAAATGTGTCGCATATCTTTGTACAAAATTGTGACTCATAATTCATAAAGTAACAAAGTCTATGCAATTTGGTTACCACAGATGCTCACTCATGAGCACAAAACCCAATGAATAAGTTCAATATTGATATTCTGGAAGGTTACTGCCGCTATGACAACAAATTCTTCGTCCAAATTGTTACAAGGGCGAAACACAGAATCGTATAAGGTAAATGACGGTCACGTGTGTTCTATTATTCTCGTACCCCAATTAGACCACACAAATTCAGTTGAAGCAGAAAGCACAGCAGCACATGATATTTTCAATTACGAATGCAATGATGTATTGCAATAATAAATAAACAATCGAAATAGTATAAGATAACACATAAATACAAGTATGAGCAATTGAAAGGCACATCTGTTTCCAATCAGCACTTCGGTGGTATATGATCAGATATATATATATAGAAAAACGTGACAAGTTTCACTCAAGCCGAGGACCCGGATGCTTCAACTAGAAGCTGGATGATTCCGAATACAGCATAGCCCGTGAAGTATTTACATAAAGTAGCTATTCTAGTTCTTCGTCAAGCAATGACAAAATTAGCTTTTCTAACAAGCTAAGTTAGAGAATTCAACAAAAATTTAAGCAAAAAATACTCACGTGTAAATAATCATAGGAAATATCCAACCAAGGCAATGGCGCTGGATTAGACACAATCATTACATGAAGATTCAAAATGAAAGATAAATTAATTAATTCAAGTTAACCATATGTAATGTAACTATAGCTAGGCTGATCTGGTAGCCAAGAGAATGTTATTAATGGTTGTACCCGGAACTTGAGAAGCTGCCTCAATTTCGTTAATATGTGTGTGTAGGTGTCAACGCGGAAATTCATGAATCAAAAGGAGAAACAACAATAATTTAATTAGATATTTAACATAGTTTTCGCTTCTTAATGGTACAGATGTTGTAACAAGCAGGAAATAAATTACGATTTGCGATGAACCCAAGACATCTTATTGTGAAGAAATCACACACACAGTCGGCAATAATATCACAAGTGAGGATTGTTATTTAGTCAAGATATGGAAAATTCACTTAAATTAGATGTAAATAATAAATAAATTGCTTTTTTCATAAATAATATGAATATTTCTACACAAACTCACCCAGAAAGCAGTTGCGTGGATTATAGCCACTGAACAACTAAAATACCGGCAAACCTTTATTACGTACAGCACATTTTCACACAGTAAATGCAATATTAAATAATATAATGAGAAATTGGGCGTATTCATAATTAATCTATAATAATTTAAATGGTCTTCACCCAAATTTATATTTTTTATTTAAATTGACAA
>JAHWXV010815038.1:0-13402 GCA_024586415.1 Phrixothrix hirtus
GAAACGTCATTTTGACAGTAAATTTATATACTTCTACATCGACGATTATTTATTGACCTATTACCTCAAATAATAATTATAAACCATAATTTAAACATTTAAGGTCAAATTATATAAATATTTAAACATTATAAAAATTATTGTCCATGCAATTTTTTCCCGTTTCTGGATGTGTTCCTCATTTGCAGGGTTTTTGATCTAATTTTACGATGCATTTACACCTGGTGGCACCCAGTCGGCTGGTACAGTTCAATTTTGACCATTGCGCAGGCAATAGGCGGCAGAGTGGAAAACTGCAGGGGAGAGACCGCGTTTGTTTTCATATGGTCAGTAGCAATGTAGCGTACGTACAAAATCGTGTTACCTCAGTTCTGAGTTTTTACGAAACTAAATCTGTGACAAAAGTACAACATCTTTTTAGACGATACTTTAATGTTGATCGATATGATCAATATTGGTGTGAGTGAAGAAGTTTGAAGATAGTGGCGGTGTGTTCGGTGTGAAGCATGGAGCTCCAAAAACACGCCCGAGCACATACAAAAACATCAGCACACCAGTAGTCTCGCATTCTAGGCGTGAGTCGATACATTTTTCCAAATGTTTAAGGAGAACGAACTTGATCCTACTGAAATTGCTCAGAAACTTAATCGTCATAGACAAAGGAGCACGAGTTACGTGATGAGCGAAAATCGCGACATCTTTGTTCGTGTCCAACGAAACCCATGTTCATCTTTCGAGCTTCGTCAACAAACAGAACATGCAGTAGTGATATCAAGTGAATCCTAAAGAAATGCGTGAAAAGCTGCTGCACTCTCCCAAAGTGACGGTTTGGTGTGGATTCGATGTGTTTGGGATTGTAGGCTCAAATTTTTTTTTTGAAAACGACTTCAGAACATGTAACTATTGAAAAACTTTGTTCAACCTAGCTTGCGACGGCTTGACTTTGACCCGAAGGGTGTTTATTTTCAGTAGGACAGTGCAACAACCCACATGGCCCACACGTGGACAGTTCGGAAGTATTCTCTCTCGTTTTGGAGACATGGGGCCTGCTCGGTCACCCGATCTTATTGTCCCAGATTTTTTCTATGGGGATTTTTGAAAAACCGTATGTTCCAGTGGCGTGTTGTGGACATTTAAGAACCCAAACAAGCCGTTACTGACGAAGTTGTGACTATTGACGGCGACCTGCGGAAGCACTTACAACAGTGAATTGACTTGAATGGAGCCCATCTTGTTGAAATAATTTTTAAAAAATAAGCGTGTAAATATTGGATAATAAATTGCATGTTTTAATGTGGTTGCACTTTATTTTTCCTGTTTCTCATTCTATAATCTATGATCATTTGAAATATGTCAGTCGGCTTAGCACCACCCTGTATTATAATATTTTAAACTTATTCGTGTATGTAATCGAAGAACGAGCTTGAATGGTAAAGCCTATATTAGTAACGACGAAGACAATTCGACTTAAAGTTTTGTTGACTAGAAGCCGCATTGGGACTAATTTGGTAAAATTATTTTAGTATCTGTAACTGCCGCTTTGGGCAATACGCCAAGCGCATTAATTACTAATATAAGAACCTAGTTAATTTTAACGACTTTCAACAATAATGTTATGCTAATATTATTTTAAATCAAATGATTTTCTATATCTTTAATGAATTTATAAATTGCTTTACTCGGTTACAGAAATTAATTTAAATTAGTCCCTTGTGTGTATTTCGTGAATACCACGAACGAAACGATTGCTCTTATGAGAGCAATCAATATTGTTGCGTGCTGTTAAATTGTTTTTAACTAATGGTAGAAGTGTTCTTGAACTTATTACATTCATTTTAATAAAAAATAGTCCGCAATTGTATTTTTAAACATTTTATAAGACAAGTTTCATAACCCTACAGCAATTTTATTTTTTAACGAAAATTTTACCTATAACAAAAGTGAGCTTAAATTTAAATTGGAAAACTTTCCTCCAAAGTCCAGTCTGATCTATCAATTTTGTGATGTTTCCTGCTATAGATAAACAAAAATTATCGTTACGCTAATTTATAACTGGCCAGATATTCTAGTTGATAAAAAAAATAGAATTAAATACGCAATATGATATAATACAGGGTTGTTTTGAAACAGTTATAGAAATAAAATTGATAATTCTACTTATTTAAAGAGACATATTTTTGAAATTAATAAATTTCACCAAACTCGTTTTTGAAAATTTCATATATAATAAAATTGTGTTAGCCACTGACATTTATCAGGCGTTACAGAAGTTTAAGAATAATGCTGAATATAATTCCCGTCAATAAATTATAACAATGTATCGAATTGCACTCCGTAATTTACTTACAGTTGGTAATAAATAGGCGCTAGACTTACTATTGCAAATAATGACCTAACTTTTGTTTATAAGCATCATTACCTTGAAAAATTAAATTTGGAAATTGTATTAAAATCATCAAAGAAATAATGTAATTTACCAACAGATAAGTAATAGTGATAAAATGTAAATTTAGTAGAGTTGTTTAAAGATGGTTTCCGCAAACCAAATTACGAATTATGGTTACCGCAGTGCACTCATTTATGCCTTTTTTAAGGGCATTACCAGTCAAGAGAAAATGCGCTCTTGTATTTTACTTTTTAATATTTCCAAAACAGTAATAAATAATTTCAAATTATTACACGAAGTTGAAAAGCTCGTAATTTATTATTCAATTTGTCTCAAACTTTTACACGAAGTACTAAAAAATAGCCCAAAGGATGTGTTTTTATTTTTTTCAATAAGGTTTTTAGTTCGGAAATTATCAAAATAAATCAAATTAATTGTATGATGTCATTACATATTGGGATAATACTATTGACTATTAATATTGCGTATCAGAAGTTCTCAAAAATTTTACAAGCGTTTTCTAAATTTCATTTTGTCCAAATTAAAAGCTGTTTAATTTTTTTAGTATTTGTTTGTGAATGTATGTGGTTAAAATTTCTGCAATCAGTTCAAAGTTATCCTGTATAATATGAATTTAATCGTTAGTGTATTCTTTTTTACGTGATAAGATTCTCTTAGTCCGTATCAAAGGTGTTACATAAATGCAATTTTTGTTTAATGATATGTTAATCAACTAACTTTTCCGTAAATATATATTGTGTTTGTATAAAACGAAATATTGTTTTATAAAATGTTCACGGTGTACGGCACTTTGTCATCGATGTTTATACATTAATTTGCACTAAGAAAGAACATTGCACAACGAATTTTACAATTTATAAACATACATGAATGTACATTATTTTATTTTTACTTTTTTACCTATAAAGAAAGTATTGTTTTCGTTCAAAATTTTCGATGTCGAAATTTTAGTGAAAATACACGATTTCGTGTCCCCAGAGTCCGAATATCGTGTTTTTAAAAATCGGCGTCTGTGTGTGCGTGCAAGTGTCCGTGTGCGTGCGTGTGTGTAAACAGGATATCTCGAAAACGAAAAATCGCAGAAAAACAAAATTTTATATTTAAGTTTGTATCCATCCCGCACGCGACTGCAACAATTTCATTAGAATCCAATAACCGGAAGTGCCACTTTATTCTTGCATGTCTTGTTTTTTTCAGATTTTCTTGAAATCGGCTCTATCGATTTTTTTTTAAATTTTATATTTAAGTGTTTTATCTTCGCAGATAAGATGTCAAGAATTTAATTGAAATCTAATGACCGGAAGTGCCACTTTACTCTTCTCATTTTTTGGTTTTTCGAGATTTTCTCGAAATCGGCTATAATGATTTTTTCAAATTCTCTATTTAAGTTTTTTATATTCTGCACATGAAACGTCTGGAATTCAGTTAAAATCTAATGACCGGAAGTGCCACTTTATTCTTGCGATTTTCTCGAAAACGTTTTTAACAATTTTTTTGAAATTTGCTACGGTTCTTACGTCTTTGACATCCTTTTCCGTGGCAAAATGCGTTGAAGCTCTGGAGTTAGCAGGGTTTTGCGTGTCCACTAACTTGGATGGGTGTCAGGTACAATTATCGTTTCCAAAATAAACGTAAATAATAATTTAATCATTTGTGGACACTGTTTCCATATCCATGTGCGTAAGAGGAAATCGTGTATTGTCTCACACCAGATTTTTTATTATTACATGTAACGAATATTTATTGTATAATTTCTAGCGTTTCACAAAGAATAGAAATTAATTCAAGTAATAAGTCGTTATGAAAAGAAAAAAATTGGTACCTGCGAGGTTCGAACTCTACGCCAACAACGTGGAAATGTTGCAGAGTTCAGTTTAATTTTTTATGTAGAAAATAGAGGTTATTTCGAACATTTGTTATAAACTAATTGTATTTTTAATTCTTACGAATCACCTGTTTGTGTTTCTCTAATTGTTTCTCATCAAGGACAGTAGAATAAAATTGTGTTGCCAAAAAACAAGCACGAGTATGCATTCAGACTTTATTATTTTGTGGATAAACCGTACCAAATACCAAAAATGGTCAACATACAAAAATGTTAATAAAGTGTATATCTTTGCAGAAAAAAAAATATTGAAGCTCTCAGCCTCCGCATCAAAAATAATTTCGCATATAAGAAGGGACATATCCTTTTCCGCATCCTTTCAGTTTAACAATGAAACCCAAAATTATTTCAAATTATGTGTTAGACGCACAAGAAACATCATATCAAAATTATTAAATTCAGTTGGCGCATTCTATCGTTAAAAGCCAAAAACTTTTTTTATCGAAGGACTTTGACCGGCTTAACGAAGCAACTTTGGATATATGTAAGTTAAGTTAAATCGCCTTATTTTGATCCCAGGAATCTGTGGTGACCAAACATTTTAGAGGCACACACAAATTTCAAACCAATACTTCATCTAATAAAGTATAAATTTTTATAATAAATTTAAGCAACTGGCATTTTTTATTTTAAAAGGAAATCAACCTTTTTGTAAACATCAGATTTTGTGTATAACAGGTGCTAGATAATCCTGTGTTTAAATCTTACAACTAATTCTACAAATATTTTTAATAGTATATTACGATACAAAATCGATAAGTGCCCTCTAAGGGGTCGAGTTTTGTTAATTTTCGAGACCTGTTGTACTAAGGCACTTAAAGATCGTGTGTCGCGCACTATTTTTTGCGTTGGAGACAATTATCACCTAATTACGACAATTTCTTATCAAACCTTTCTGCAGGATACTTTAATTTTAAGACTATATGATTTTTAAATTTTACCGTATAAAGAATAATACCAAAAATAGTGCTAGTTTTTAACAATGTTGCGAGATTGCGTCATTTCAGTTATAGTTTAAACTTCAGATTACTTGAACGACACCTAATTGCTGTAAAAACGATTACTATTACAATGGTTTTTAGGGAAACAATGTACGGTTTAAGTCAGTTAAAGCTTAAGCTACTACTGAAACATTGGACCTATCAATTAATTACTTTAAAAGTAATTAATCACATTCAATAAAATTTTACTAACACATAGATGATAACATATTAAAGTATGGTAATTTTTGTAATTCAGTGTGCTGGTTATTTTTGGTGTCATTTAATAGAAACAATTATTGCATTTCACCATTTTACTATAAAGCTCCATTTATTTTTGGAAACTACGAATAGAATTTGTTGATTAGTTAATAAATGTCTAGAGACATTTGTCACGTTTTCGACGAATAATCCATAAAACAATGTGCGACCTATTTGAGCGCAACGGTTTAATAATTTATTAACAATTATTTGGTTGATCGAGTGGTTATTTGTTCCATTTGGGGTCGACGGCCAACCAACTTCGTTTCGCTGTAGCTCTACCCTGGTTTTTAAATGAGACTTACTACGAGTACAGTTATGTACCTTTTACCTGAGGGTGTATTGTTAAAATCAAGCTTTATTTTTCTCGAACAAATACCAATGCCAGTTTAAAATTTATTTGTTGAATACGAAATGAAAATTATATCATTTGCATGCGCTACATAATAAAATAAAACTATAAAATAATAAAAAGCAATCAAATAATTAATGCTATTAATTAAATTAATTAATATTAAAGGTATATATTTAAAGAACGAAATTTTATATATTTACTGAAAATAAAACATTTGTTTACTGTAATACTAAAGAATTAAATAACATTGCTAAAGATAGGCAGAAACCTGTATTTCTACCCGGATTTTAAATAAAAGAATTTCCGAATGAATACTAGAACTATACACTTTTATTTTGATTTAAATAAATCAATTTCTTAAACATTTTTTTGAATGTCTTAAAATTTCGTATTTCGCGTCACTCCTGAATTTGCAAACTAACTTTACTGTAGCAGTTCTATAATGTACTGGATTTCCACACTTTCACAAGCTGTTTTGTGTTGAAATTAATTTATTGAATTTACAGCGAATTATGTTCTTAGGTGCAACAAATTAACCAATTCCTGACGATGACCTAATGACCGGGCCTTTATCCGGATTAACTTGGGTACTGAATAATGCCACTGTAACTTTGCGATGCTTCATCGATTCTTGTTGATCACTAAAGACGAATATTTTTAGTTGTTTTCGTTTATATAACCTTTCCACAGTTGGGTTATCCAATACGGTGGCTTGCGTCTTGTATTTAAACCAACGAGTTTAAAGTTAGTTATCAGTTAGTTACTGTATGTGGTTCCCACGTTAATTTACGGAGACTTAGTATTAGCTTAGGGATGTCGTCGGTAGACCTGTTTAAAATTTTCCTTGCAAATTTTAAATGTATTTTGTATTGAGATGGTAACGCGTTCCTTTGGACCTTTACTTTTGTTTAACAAATCTACCGTTTTCTATCATTCTAACAAACTAATCCAAAGTTCTGTTAAACCGGGTTAATTTACATTATTAGTTAATTTACTTTATTTGTGTCTAAGAATTTTTATATGTACAATTTTATTTATTCTTGGACACGCCTGTGCGAAATAATATTTTTATTTTAATGATATTAACAACAAATTGGGTATTCCATCTTAATGATGCAGCGTTGCCTTTGTTATGTATTTGTTGGTAAAGTATTTCATATAGACAAAAGAAGTTGAGATATTATTGCAGTAATTTTATTCCCAATTTGCTGCAAAAATAATTCCAGTGTTACCATTAACCCTCCGGAGGTCGCGGTGTATCTGATAGATACACAAGTACCATTTCTGTTAATATTTCCGATTTGATAGCCCATATCTCGTTACACTTGCATGTAGCTATGTCTTCATTCTTTCCGCTTCCCCTTTCACACTTGGTTTGTTTATAAAGGATTGCGTGTAGTAACTATTGATAGTTAATAAAATGAAGGGGGTCCATTTAGGTAGTTTATAAAATTGTTTTGGAATGAATTTCGGTGGTTATCGGCTATATTTTATACACTGCTGTGCAACAAGTGTCTCATTAAATTTTTAAATTCGTAAAATGCACCATTTTGTATTTTTATTGTCATGGATTATTTTTTGGTAATAGGTTTCATAACTAACTTTGTAATACGTTTAAGAGTTTGTCTTAATAAATTAATGTAATTATTAGTATCATCGTTTTTCGTGTTAATTAAAATTATTAAATATGGGTAAAGTTAAATTAAAAAATTAAATTGAAACACCACAAGTTCATAATATGCATAAAAAGTTTTAGAAATGTAACGTGTATCTGTGAGATACTCCGCGACCTCGTGCGTTACAGAATAGACCGCGACTTCCGAAGGGTTTACAACAATATATTTGAATTCCAAATATGACGTTTTTGCATGAAAATTGTGAGACAAAATGTAACTGACTTAATACCGTGCAACTTATCAATTGTTGTGTTATGGCTGTAAATTTATAATAAATATCTCTGGAAACAAAAAAGTTACAAGATCTTAAAGCTCTTTGTTGATATAGCATTAAACATTGCATTTTTTGCATTTTTAACTTAATTTTTAAAGGACTCACTAGCTAAATATATTTTTTTCTTATGTGGTTTCACTTGGTTTTTTATTTTGGTCCCATTCAAAGGAAGGGGTCAGAAGTTTTACTTCCGATAGTAGTTCTTTTTATTATCTGAATTATTGAAAATTACTTTCGTTGATGTTAACTTTATGGCTAGTTCACTTAATTACGGAAAAATGAGGCTAATGATCGGACTAACTCAATATGATGGCAGTCAAAATTCGGAGATGCGATATTAAACGGCTTTAGTGGAGACAAAATCGTTTTTCTATAACTAAATTAGTTAGTATGTCTCAAGATCTAGCATAGCGGCATCTAACGCTAAATCTATTTCTTATCTTTGGTGTGTTATAGGGCCCGTTTCATATTATTTTACCGAATGTACATATACGAGGTCTGCACAATAAGCGCCGTGCCTGACATTTGTAAGGGTCCGAGAGATGTACTAAATATTATTATTACAGCTTTAATTATTATTATACAAAAAGTTAATTTCTAATATTACCTCCAGTAATTTATTAAAAATGCAAATCTATTGAGCAGAGAACGGTGATAAAATATTTACCCAGAAATCTGGTGTGAGACAACACACAACTATCTCTTACGTATAAAGTTATGCAAATAGTGTCCACGAATGATTAAAATATTATTTACGTTTATTTTGGGAACGATAATTATAACGGTCACCCATCCAATTAACTTGCAACGCGAAACACTGCTTAACTTCGAAGAGTTTCCATAGTAACTCGGTTCAACGAATTTTCTCAGAGAACACGATTAGATTGGGTATAAGAGCAATGTAGCTGTAAGAAACGTAATAAGTTTTAAAAAAATCGTTGGAGCCGTTTTCGAGAAAATCGCGGAAAACTAAAAATCGCAAAAATAAAGTGACACTTCCAGTCATTTGATTTTAACAAAATTCTTACTAGGATCTGTCTGGAAAGTAGTAAACTCAAATATAAAGTTTGACTTTTCTACGATGTTTAGTTTTTTAGCTACATTGACCACACGTACACACACATATGGAGCAATTTCAAAATCATGTTTTTCGGACACAGGGGACTTGAAAACGTGTATTTTCGCTAAAAACTGTATATCGAAAAATTTGACCCGAAACATGATTTTATACTATAATTCACATAGGGAAGAGAAAGTAAAAGTGGATGGTTTCTTATGACACAGTCAAGCATTGGCGGCGTGACTTTAACCAATCAATATGAGAGGTCAATCTGTCACGGTAGCAACAGACAAAAATATTAAAAAATATCCGTGATTTATTATTTCAAGGTCGATGAGTAGTTTATCAGACAAGTTGAGGTCATACCATGCAATCCACAACAAACTTACCAAGAGCTTGGTACCAGAAATATTAACCCATTATCAGAAACGAAAATCAATTCGTATTTATGGATGTCTTTTCTTGGCATGTCATTTTGGTTTATTTCTAAAAGTGTTGACCCATTTCATATAAATTGACCAGAGATCTTACAGATTGAGTGTTTCAGCCTTGGTTACATAGTGTTAAATGTAAAAAAGGAAAAATACAACAGTTTAAAAAATTAACAAAGATACGCGTATATTTTTGCGATCATCGTCGCTGGGCGTGGTTTAGGATAATTTGTCGATGACACATCAACGAAGTATCTTCAAGGATATCTGTGTGGTCTTCTGGTACGTCGATCTGTTGTTGGTGGATAAAACATTTTCTTCTTCGACTTGCTGCTGGATGCGATGTAGATCTTGAATATGCTTAGGAAGTAGTCACGGTCCTGTACAGCAGCTCGTGATGTATTGGGCACAGATCTTCAACACGAACATCCCTAAGAGGAAGGACGACCCACTCTTTGACCTTGAGTTGTCTTAGATCCAAGTTGCTTAAAAAATTAAAACTAAGGTTTTTGGGCCGGTATCCCTGGATGCTGCCCGTTAATTGAAATATAATATCACGGTACGTCTATGCAATCTAGATAGCGCGCCAGCTCGGTACTCCAATTTAAGATGGAGAAAGTAACTCCGAAGTGGGATTGGAATCATTTAACTGCAGTCTCGATCTCCAGAACTTTAGGTTAACTTTGTATTTGAATTGTTATCGTTCTTTTCTGTAGTACGGATGGGATTTTTTGCGTTTTGTTATAATTGGGACCTTTAGGAATTTCATCAAGCTAATTTAGTGGAGGCTGTAGCAGAGCTGTTTTGTGAGGCATGTCACAACGGACGGATTGTGGGTCCATCAGTACGATCCTAAAACAAAAGTCCAAAATAAACAATTCTCCTCGGCCACACAATTTAAGATGGTTCCGATAGTTAGGACGGTTATACTTTTAGATTTTCAAATTCGTTAATAATCTTCAAAAGGGAGCTAGAATTGCGGGTAACAATCACGCGCAAGGAAAACAACGCGGAAAATTACGCTTCATCTCATACTTCCTGTGTTGCAATGGCTGTAATTCATCAAGTGGGATTAGAATCGGTAGAGCAACCCTGTTATAGTTCAGATTTAACCCCTAGCAGCTGTAAACTCGTTCCAAAATTGAAAAACATTTATTTAGTCAAGCTAGAGCTTGTATTGGTTCTCGTCATAGTCAACTTGATATAAATTATTTACCTAATCGAACAGGACTTATTTATGATATGACGCTCTAAAATATTGAATTAAGTCAATGAATTTTGTATTTATAATAATGCAGCTGTTGCAAGTTCTTTTTGCTGTGCAAATGGATATTTATCTTTATCTAAGCCATTATTTAGTATCAAGTTGCATTTAAAAACCGCATATCAAAAAATTATATAAAATATTAAAATTTGAAATCTGTGATCGTATCAATTTAAATAATTAAATTAATCAATGTCTAAAAGTTACTAAACTTTTATTAATCTAATAGTCCAATATTCACGGTTTAAAGAAAACTTACTAATCGAATTGGCTTTCAATATTTACACATATGTTATGTTCTAAAAAGAATTACAATTAACAGTTAAATGAGTTAGTAGATATCGTAAGGATCATAACCGTTAAAGATACCCTTTCTTAATTTTACATTTAAAGAAAATACATATACATAATAAATACAAAAACAAATTTTAACTATTTGTACAAAAGCCTGAAATGTTTTTCCAGTGCATATCTTTTTACATCGACGACCTGGAAGTTATATTTGTATATTATTAAACTGTCGTGTAGTGATTTGGATCTCACTTACCCTGTATTCTTCGAAGCACAACGTGTTAACGTAGGATTATTAATTGATGTAATGTGTTGGTTCTGGCCCTCACAATTAATTGGTGTCTTGTAATTAAGCGGCCATTTATATAGTAGTTAAAGTTAAATTATTAATTAATTTTTATATAAGCACTTATGGTACGATGGATCTAGTTCACTGATAAAATATTTCTTTAACGGTGTCTTGATAAAAAGAGACGTTTTTTAACATTTGCAGATCTTTTATGAGACTGTCTGATGTCGAAAATATTAGGATTTTTACTGAACGTTTCAATAACAATAATAGAATATGAATTGTTTGACCGTTAACTGCAGTGTTCACGGTTAGTTTAAATTTTTCTTTGTATATGAGTTATAAATCTCACTTACTTTTTGTAGGAATTAAATTTACAAAGTTAAAGACAGTTTATTGCTAAAATTAATGCTTCCTAGCTTTATGTACATCGTGCACACTTTAATTATGGTACTTTAAAGCAACTGCAGGCGCCGTGTGTTTCTTTACAATTTTTATATTTATGTGCAATATTAAATTAACTTATATGACAATGTAGTGAATTAAAACAAACTGGTGACGAATGATTAACTATTGTCCGAGTTTATCAATATCCTATAATTTCCTACTAAATTTCGGATTCGTGTTGTCATTTTAAAAAGGTTAAGCAACGAGGGCATATTCTGCTGTTGTGTAATGAATCATTAGGAGCAGTCGAAATTTCATCATCACATTATTAAGTTATCTCGAAGCTGCGGTTCGTCGGTTTGGTGACTGATTTATATTAGCGTTACGGACACACGTGCTTCTTTTCACGCACAACTGAGTCGTGAAAACACGCCAAAAATATGAGCACCGAATTGAATGAAACCGTCTACACACGCTACGTATGGTTAGTTATATTTATTTCATTGTTGCGTGAAAAGACGCACAATTGTCCGTATATCCTCGAGTGCGAATGAAATACGAGTAATACACTGCATTGCGTTCTAAATTATTATCAGTAACGTCCCAAAATCTAGTCTATCGGAGAAAATTTTCTTTTATATAAACTGATAAGTATGTCTTTCTGAAATTTGTTTTTGTATGTTTGACACCATTGCACAGAGTACAGTTCGGCTCATATTTGTTTATATAAATTTCGCGGTTTTATGCAGAAATACTTTGATTTGTGGAGAATAAAATTAATAAATTATTTAATGAAGAATTTAAGCAAGAGAAATTTAGTGCAACTTTTACAAATCAAAAATCTGGAAAAATTTGGAAACGGTGGGCAGCACTTGTGAATGTCGTTAGGTATTTACAATTATTTTATCTACAGTCACACTTTTCTAAAAAGATCAATAAACCACCTCTTTAGTAGCTCATATCTGCTGATAATTTTCTAGCATACTTTACACTTTTACATAAATGTCGTAACCCAACAACACATTTATCACACTAAAATGTTGTTTAGATTTCCTCTGATTACACTACAACTAGACCCCAAAAAGTTTTTGAGAAAATGTTTACAAAGTAAAATCTTTTCTTGATTCAAAGTGACAGGATCTAGACTTGGTACATTAGAAAACAGACTGACTGGTTTCGCCTTTGTTGGGGCTCATTAAACAAACAGTTCTCCGGTGACCAAGATCTTTTTTAAAAACTTTTTGGAGGTCAATTTTGGTCTTTGTTTTGTTGTGTAAAGCTATTTGCGTTAGTAAAGTATTGATCATTTCACAGCTATTTTAGTAATTTCATACTTTCCAAAATTTTTGAATGTATTTTTAAAATTATTTAATTAATATGGTTTTATAAGCAATCAAGAGGGTTTTATTTGTGAATGCTCTGTATTGAAACGTAGGTTTCTACTTTTTAGTCTGCTGTTTTAAAGACAACTTGTAACTTTGTTTCTACATAATAAGAGAGGGCATTTGCTTTATAGTTTAACATTAAATATTCGCTACATTAATTCGATAATACAACAATCGACATAGACCTGAAAGTGGCATATTAAATTCGTCTAGTATGATTTGAGAATCGTAGCCTTAGGCGAGCAATCTGTTTTTGTAAAGCTATGCTAAATTGCATAATTCCTAGCTACCGTGATAATGTTACGTGCGGTAAGTGTATATACGAATGTCAAATTGTGACTTGTTCTAAATATTGGTTGTTAAACCCTCGAAATTAATATGTATAATTACAAAGTTCTAACATTTAGAAAATTAAAATAAATTAACGTTTATTTCAAATTTCTAAAAATATAAATTA
>JAHWXV010815121.1:0-10503 GCA_024586415.1 Phrixothrix hirtus
GTTCAACGTACACTTATCTTACGCCGACCTTAAGTCATAAAAGTTAGAGCTTGAGCTATCCATCTCAAAGCAAATAATTAACCGAAAGGTCGTCGCAATAGGAAACAATTAAACAGTAATTTTATTATTTATGGGCGACCCTGCTGCAACCATCTTCCGAGGGTATAGTTCACAACTTTTGATTTGTAAATGAAATCATCTGATTCTAAATTAATCTCGGTTTATTAAAAATTTAAGAACCTTGAAATTGTATTTATGTACACAAGTTCGGAAAGATTATATTTATTATCAATACGATGTTAACAATTGCTCTGTGTACAGCTGTTTTGTAGAACTAGTTGAGAATTTTAATTATATCGTAAGAGCCTTATTTTAATCTATTACTGTATATTTTAAAAAATAATTTTCTCACTATCTACTACTGTAAATTATGGTCTAAAAGTTAATTTTGCTTTGCTTAATCAGTGTACAGGCGATCAAATGACCCGCTATTAACGCAATTTAGAATTTTGAGTCACACAGGCATTGACTTTGAAACATGAGCTTATGTGTTAATTCACCGCACATTAGATTGACCTAGCTTCATTCTGATATAGTTTATTTACGTTAGCCACCCTCAAAATCATAATTTTTGGGGTTGATAATTTCAAATTCCAGCTTCAAACTTCTAGTAACTTTGTTGTTGTAATAATATGCTAAATTAGTTTTTATGTAAGGTTTGAAAAATGAAACATGCATCCCGAAAAAGATATAAACTTATTGTTAGTATAATTTGTAAGGGGGTACGTAAATTACCTAGTTGGCCTTAAACTCTAAAGGGGCATTAATAAATAAATTTGTTTATTATTGTGACGTGCTATACGATTACCAGTACAGCTAGAATAAAATAATACTGTTTCCATATGTTCTATGATTTCGTTTTCCTATAAAAGTGAATTTCTTACAGGCTCATACAAGTAACTTTCTAATAGTTCGAATTATGATGGTTCCTTCTGAAATTTGTCTAAATCTTATATATTTCTCTGATTTCATTAGTCTACATCGTTTAGATTGCCGACAGCATTAAGCGCAATTGTTATCTTTATTTATACGGAATGTTCTGCACACATAGAGTGTTCTATACGTACGAGTGTTCAGTTGCACAATTTTCTATACTTCATAACATTTACCATAGTACTGCAGCTCTATCGCCCTCTTTGTCGTAGAGTGGACGTAACATAACAACATGGTTAATGTCAAAATATTATCGCCTAATGATAGGTAGACGATGTTGCGCCTTAAATATATCGCTCCCTTTTCTTCCAGAAAACTGCTAACGTAACTCAATCGTATTTACCAGGTACATTCGGTCTACGATTTCTGATGAACAACAAGCCGGTTGGGCAATCTTCACCTAGCTTTTTTATGCGTTACCTTGTTATTTATAACATTCATTTGATTACATCATTTGGTCAAAATGAATGCAACAAAGTTGAAGTTCCTGATTAAGTAGATGGATTATATGTACTAAGAAACTTTAAACTTGTTAGGCTGTAACTGTGGTGTTTTGTTTCAATATACAACGGTAGTTCACGAATTATTGTCCGACACATGAAAATATATTTTTGTTAGATTGTCACTCATTAAAATTACTGCACTGCGCTTAAAGTTTCAAGTGTCTATATTATTTGTTCAAAATTATTAACTTTAATCTAATATTGATCTGGTCCATAACATGGTCTCCAAGGATTACAGTACAATTTGTGACAGATACATGCGGATTTTAAGCGGCAGTATTCAAAATATTCAAAAACCATGGATTAATTTTTAGAACTATCTGGGATTTCTAAATACCTAGAATGTTACGGACTTGTCACAAACGCAACAGGTAAATCGCCACTGCAATAATTCACGCCGATTAGAAAATCTTTTTCAAAATATTTGTGACCCCGGTTGGAACATGAGTTCGTCACTTTGGTTTAGAGCTAAAAGGGCAAAATATAAAATGGAAGCATAAGCGACCTTCACCAAAATTTAGGGCCTGTTATTTTGTCGGTAGAATTATAACGACAATTTTATGGAAATCTAATGGATTTTCTTGGTTTATTATTTACACAGGACAATATTCTGTGGTTCGCAAATCGAAAGTTTGTAGAAATAAAAAAACAAAAGGTAGAACAAATTGATCTGAAGTACTTTCTTCCACAAGAATAGCGGCCCAGTACACAAAGGTTGCGCTGCAACAGATAATGGACACAATGCACAACACCGGTGTCGAGAAATTTTTCAACAACCTCTCTATTATCCATGTTTGGCTGCCAGAAATTATTATTTATTTCGCAATCTGATGGAATATTTACGGGGAACTCAATTTTATGACGACGAACATGAATCACCGCTGTATGAGTGACTGTCGTGACAGGACAGGGAATATTTTTCTAAATGCTTCGAAGAACTTCGTTATCGATGTATCAAATATATTAATCTTTTAGGAGATTATGTCGAAACTTAATATTGTTTTAAACATCCCAGTGTTTTCTTATATGTTGATGACAACAATTCGTGAACACCACTTGTAGGGCATATTGTCTACAATACTCTTTATATGATGAACCAGAAGGCCTAAAACGGCAGATACGTGCATTAAAGTTAGCACTGTAGTCTGTTGACTTCGAAAGCGAAGTAAATAACATACTTTGAGAAACATGGGAAAACGTTTTGAAAACCGATTCACTCGTATGTAAAAATGTGTTGATTATAACAAAATATTTCAAGAAGTTTTAATAAAATTTATGACCTAAAAATGTGTTTTAATGTGATAAGCTGAACAATATCTAAGTAGTGCTCGTACAGAATTTTCTCAACAATCTAATAATATTTTGAAAATTCAATTTTTATAGTCATAATTTGAACTTTTATTTGTAATCCGTCACTTTCTGGGCTATCCTACGTGATGTAACGGTCATGGTCTACTCTATATGGAAATATATATCTTGCGGATATCGTAATATACATTATGGTGGCTATACCCAACCACGTATACCGTCCAATTTTCATGAGACTTGAGGCTTGATCAAATAAACTTGATCGTGTGTGGATATCAATTAGCATGACAAGCGTACTTGAAGACACAGTTGATTTTCAATTCTGCCGACTTGATCAATCTTCAAGCGTCATGCCAACTTGAACGTGTATATGCGCGTCAGTTCGTCAGTCAGTCTATTCACGTGGTGTTATTATGCATAGCATAACAGTATCTATTTTTCCAATTAAGCTTTAAACAAGTCCCTTCGTGATGTCTTCAATAACAATACCTATTATTCTGGGCAAATTTTAATTCCTTCAGTAAATTTTTATGCGTTTTTATGTCGTTTTTGTAGCCAGTCTTTACACAAAAATCCCTTTTTGTACTGTTTTTAAGCTTTAAAGCTAATATTAAACAGATTATCGCTATGCCGTCGTCTTCCAACATCGTAAATGTAGATACTGCGCCCACTTGGAAGATGTGAACTTAAATGAACTGATGCTGCTTCAGATATGGAGCTCGTCGTCGTCTGTCACTGCTGATGCCATGATTTCAACTGACAGTCTCATGCACACTAGACTGTAAACTTGATCGTTTGTAGCCCATATGGACTAACTGCAAATTGGACCAAGCCTCAAGGCTCATGGAAATTGGACGCTAAACTGGATCATGTGTAGTCACCATTAGTCTATATTCGAAATTAGACTCATATTTTGCTTTCTAATTTCAAAACACATTTAAAACGATTTGTGGTGTTTTGTGGCACTCCTAACACTTTATATTTTAAAATTTAATAAACTGGTAATGAGACAAGGTAATTTTTATTTTAATGTAACGTGATCCGATTTTATACTAAACGGCATTTACTTAAATAGTTCCTATTAAAGTTTAGATAATTTCAGTATGTTTTATATTTCCTTTTTAATCGAAGAGATCATTCGGTTGTTATAAATCTTTTAATACCAATATTTAAAAATTTCATTGTGTTGGTATTTAATGAAGCAGTTAGTTTTTGCCGCAAATTAAACACACAGTCGTGTGTTTAAAAAAATAATATTTTCGAATCATAAAATAGCAAGCTGATAGGGAAGAAAATTTTATTTTGTATATAGCTACCTAAAAAATTCTCAAACGATTATTTTGCAAAGTTAAATATCATATGCAACGGGTGATAAGCTTTCGAATTTATCGATATTAATACAATCCCGCAGTATTGTTTTGGGAAAGTTGAAGGTCACAGGGGACCAGTTTCGTAGGGTATTTGTTTTCCCGGCAACGTGTTTCGTGCGTCCTTATGCAGAAGCATTACGCCATTAAGTAGTAGGCTCCTATTGCAATCATGAGTTGGTCGCAATATCCATTAGAATTTATTATAACTGCTTCGAAAATGAACTGAACAACAACAGATCCATTTCAATCCCAGGGCATAGTTGATATATATTACAGGATTTGCAGGGTACGCTTGAAGTTTTTGTGTTTGAATTGGAGATCTAAAACGGTACCATTCTACTGAATGGTTATTATTTTTATTCTAGGGCACGACGTTGATCGTCTCTTGTAAGGATTATTCACTATTAAATTCAAAAAATTATACGTAAATACGTAACCAAAAATATTTTCAATCAATTGTTCAATTTATTATATTTTATGAACATCAATTAAAACGGTGAATTTTAGACTAGTTTTCAACGTATTACGAAAGTGAAAAACAAAACAAAATATATAAGGTTCACAAGTGAAATGCATCACAAAAATTCTCAATTAAGATTAAAATTAATTAAGCTATATATTTTACAATTACTTGGTAGCAATCTGATGCCGCTTAATGTATTAGACCATATTGTGATAGAAAAAATGAAATATGCTTCAGTAATACTAATAAATCGCTAAACTTTTATTTAAAAACAATAATTTTAATTTGAGACTTATTAATATACAATTAAAAAGTTCAATACCTGACAAAGTTTAAATTATTATCATATCGTGACGAAAAATTAGAAAAGAAACTATGTATGACCTTCAAACAACTTGAAGAGTATAACAATCTAATGTAATCCATCTAGTAATATTATTGCCTCGCAAACGACTGACGTTACTTTATAATAAACAAATTTTCTCTAGAGTATCTTGTTTAAATAAATGTTCCAATTAACACATTTTGTGTACACCTATAACTCATCAATCTTATCACTAAATCGAAACATCCTTTTAATTAATAAACGGCATCCTTAAAATTAAGTAAGAGTTTCAGCAAGCAAGTCTTTAACGGTTATTGTTGAATTTGACATAATATATCTCATTCGGAATTATTAGTAATTTAATTACATTGAACATACAAAATTACTAAATTATAACAAGTCGTGCTATAGAAAATTCAGCACTGTTTTCATTAGAACTAATGCAATTATAGTAGAGTTCATTATGAGACACCGTAAAGTAGGTACTTTTAAGATAGAAAACGTTTAATCGATTACTAGGTTATTTTTGTTTTAGTTCCCAGGTCTCTTAAACCAATGATTTATTATTGTATAAGATATTCAGCATTTCTGCAACTTTAGAACAAAATTTACGAAAGGCTAGCCATCCCTGAAGTAAATTACTAGAATAGCATGATCTTGAGATTCATAATATTTGTAAGTAAAATATACTATATAAATCAATTTGAAAGTATGCGAACTATTTTCTAGATTATATATAAATATAATTTAATTTTAAAAATCGCATTAATGAGTTACTTTGGATAATTTATTAGATAGATTCGATAGAATCTATATAAATTAATGGTCTATGAAATTGATCGGTGCCATACATAAATGCGAAGGGGAAACGGAAAACACCGGTCATCGGGGTAATAGCAATCGATACATTAGTAATCGGTATACAGGATAAAATTGAAATACTGCGACAAAAAATACGTAATTTAGAATAACTAACAACGTCGATTGATAACATAATGAAGGCAAATAGTCCGATGGAAAAAAGGTAAAATATTCAATTTTTTAGAACCACTAGTTTACACATATTACTATTTCAACTATATAACATAATCAAAATAAACATCTCGGGATGTATTTGTTTAGTAAGTATCAAGTTGGAGGAACTGTCATAGAATATTTCCTGAAAGAAAGATTAAGCGGCAGCTTGAGTACATTAAAATTAGTAAACCATCAAAATGATGACATTTTCGCAAACCATCTACATAATGGTTTTTCATTGTGCTTCAGTAATTGCGACAAAATAATTATACTCGTCGAATAAATTACCGTTATGACAATGTGAGTTCTCATAGTTCTGGGAAAACAGTAGTTATTTGACTAGAAATGTCGTTGGGTTACTGCAATATACGGCGTAAAGTCGTAACTGAAGCCCTAGCACAAAATCAAGAATAGAGGTTGTGGTCAACAATCCAGTTACTTAAATAAGCAGTTGACGTCTCCAACAAAAAATTTTTAATACAAATTATTACTTGAATAAGCGCTACGAAAACTAACTAAAACGAATTAAAAAGTGTATTGAACCGAATAGTAAATACTGTGCAAGACAATGGAACACATTTACTTGAACGGATTAAATATCTATGATATTTTGCTTAAATTGTTAGTCTTGCTCTAGTGCTCGTGATTAATACTAAAAAGACGTACAAAGATAGAACTTTTGATTTAATATATTATTAAAAATACTCATTTACGTTTTTACTAACAAAATGTCCAAATTACCGAGTAATTTGATAAATTTTATTTAAATCAATAGGAATGCTTGATATATAGATAAACAACGTTTTGTGCATCAGAATATATGCGTTTTTTAGCAACACTGCTTTCTTTAAACTTTGCATATAATACACGGACCAGCCGTATGGAACAGAAACAGTTGTAATTTGTAAAACAAATTATTTCAAGTGATCGCTTGCATAAAAAAACGTGGACAATGTGGTAGAAGAAGGGAGTTATTCTTAAGAAGTTTCTGTTACGAGGGATGCTTATTAAATTTTGGGATGTGGCAATACTGCAGTATGCAAGACAATTGACATATAAAATTTGCAAAGCTTGACACCTTTACTGTCAAACAATTGTGACAAAAATGGTGTATATATAACCTTTTTATTATGGAATAATGTTAAAAACGCGGGAAAACGTGGATTTAAATCGTGAACAATTTTGAGCAATGATATTGTTTTATTCTCTTTAGAAAACAAGTGAAAAGGAGCGTATCAATGATCTAAAAAGTGCCTTTCGTAATGAGTCACCATCAAGAACAATTGTGTTTTGGTGGTAACAAGAATTAAATTCGGTCATAGTAGCCTCAGCCATGAAGTTCGTGAGGGTCGACTAACGACATCAAAAGCATCAGAAAACATTGGTGCCGTATGAGATATGATAAATGCAGATCGTCATGTAACTTATAGAGAAACTCAGTCATGTTTAGGAATCGACATGAAACAAAGAAATGAAACTTCACAAAAGTACCTGGGTGTAAAAAATTATGAAATATTTTTTCAATTACTTTAGGATCAGTAACCTATATTTTAATGGAAAGTCAAAATCCTTGAAATTTATTTATTATAATTTCTGAAATTGTTATAACAAGTAAATATCAAAGATTTTGGCTTTTTATTAAAATATAGGTTACCGATCCTAAAGTAATTGAAGAAATATAGCATCAACAAATTAAACCCAAAGTAATAAAAAATTATATTCATGATGGATTTCGCATAATTTGATTCTGAGGCTCAAAAACAGTATAGTGTTAAATGAACGCAGGTAAATCAAATTTGGTATATGACATTATTAGTGGTAACCTTCAACGAAACAACAGTTAATTGTTTGGGTGTTTCAAAATTAAGCAAATCCATCTAAAGTTGTTCTTGCTCACAGTATTTCTTAACAAATGATCGCGTGTTTTGTATCAAAAATTGGTTATGTAGCTACTATGCTGAGTGATATACAATCATCTGTTTACCACATATTTTCCCTGAAATGCAAAAAAAGATAAAAGCTACAAATCATACCGCATCAGGAAAATACAAACTCGCACACACACGACGATCAACTGTGAACTATTTGGTTAGTTAGAAAGTGGAATTAATGCCTCTTCCTTCTTATAGCCCCTATTAAAGACCTAATGACTACTTAACGTTTCCAAAACTTAAACATCGTGTGCGTGGTCAACGATTTTCAACTCCAGATGACCCAATTAAGAATGGAATTTTGGATGTGCCGACTTCTGAGTGGAAATAATGTTATGGCAATTGGTTTAGTCTAGAAGGGCAATAAAGCAATTTTTTAGATTCTAAGTACGTTTGTTTCCTTTAGTCCCGAAATTAAAGCAGCCGCCCTCGTATCGCGTATTTCAGTAGCAGTGACAAGGAAGACGTACTCGTTATAAAACGTATAACTATGTTCTCTCGGAGTAGTTTCTATAAATTATAGAAATGTTTGCTATTCAGGTTTATTTGCTGTTTGAATACTGCTGATAGTGTTACTCAGGATGACTGAGAAAATTTACAAATGATGGTACGACGAGAAAATTGCAAAGCCTAAATAAAGTACTTAACTTACTTCAAATAGTTTAGCTTCTATTAAATTGCATAAAATAAACACACGTTCACTGAAACAACAGAAAAATTATTTAATGTTTTACTAAATATAGTTTACTTCAATAAAAATTGTTAAGTTACAAATTAAATTAAATAAATAAACACAAAATATATTGATATAGATCTATTTAAACTCAATACAAAATTTGTAAGTAGAATTAATAGAATTATTATCATTACTATTATAGAGTAGGTCGAAAACAGCTATAAATGATTAACATAAGATAATTAAAAAAAAAAAAAATTTAGTTTTATGAGAATGACCAATAATTATAAGATATTTTATTTAAAATTTAACATCCTGGACTGGTATGATTTTTCTGTTACATAAAGACTTGCGTCCGACTTTTAGATGTTAATTATATACCGTTTGTGCTATTTAATTACTTTAAAGTTTTACTATTTGTTGGAAATATGAAAGCATACATCAACTAATCTGAAAGATAAATCATTTATAACATAAATACTGCCTTAACACATTCGCTCGAAAGTTTACGTTAACTTAAACTAAATTACAAGGTAGAGCAGATAATTATAGGTAAACTATCAAATTCTGATGAAAATTAGATAATAAAAGTTATAACTAATTATCTTAAGTTCTATAATGTACCAGTCCTGTCATATAACAACCGCATGTTCTAAATAGAAGTATCTTCGACGTTTTTACAATTGTACCTTGTTTTCCGATATTTTTCAGTCAATAGATATGGAATTAGGTTCTGGCGTGAGTAAATTTCCTGTCCATCGCACCAGAAAACTTGTAATAACCTATCTCTCGTCATTTTTGGTAGATTTTGGCAAACTAAACTACTTTTCAACTAATCTTCTAACAGTTCATACGATAGGGTTTCTAAAAACTTCTTTCATACCAGTTATGCATTAGGATTATTCTCAGCATAAATTACAGGGTTTATCAGACATATCCATAGGACTGTAGAGAATTAGCATTAGCCACTTATTTGTCCCTCTCATACAATTTTAAATGGAACCTAACTTATCTGCCGTATCTACTTCTCCTTTAGTAGAACCGCATGTCATAGTAATAGCCGATTTGTTAGTTACTGGATCAATACTATCGTCGTGCGTGGTTGACAAGAGTAGAACACGTCTACCCTTGTTAGAAACATACGACACTAATCTACATTTATTTTCAAAACTAAGCAAACTAGAACCCACGACACAATCTGTTCCTCGTATAAGATACAGGTATTTCTAATTTATTTTTACTCATGGTTACTGTGATCGGAAAATTGTAGCTTCTGGAGTAACAAACGTACTAATTCAAGATTGGTAAACCAGTTGCCTATGGTCACGGTTCTTCCCATTTTGTATATAACTTTGCATATATGATGAACAAGTAAATTTAAATCTAAGGGCAAATTGCATAATAAATTTAAAGTTACTTTATATTTTAAAGTTACCTTTACTGCGATAACTACGATTGTATATATATAAGTGTAACTATAGAAATTAGAGTTTACTTTAGAGTAATAGTATATTAAAAAACAAATTTCATAAGACATGCTTTTATCACACGAGTTCAAGTTTAGAAAACGAGCCTCGTAAAGGCGAGTTTTCTAATGAATAAGTGTGATAAAACGTCTTATGAAACTAGTTTTTTATACTATTTTATCTATTTGCTAAACATTAAACAAAATGCACTTTTTTGACATACAATCGTTTGCCTTTAGTCAAATAATTAATTAAGCAACTATTAAAATGCAAACGTGATGTTGAGTTAGGGCATAAACACATTAATTGTATATATTTTAATTTTTCAACAACATTTTGTTAGTTCGCTATTAATGGAACATCTTGTATATATTTTACGCATATATATATATATATATATATATATATATTATATATATATATATATATATATTATATATATATATTATAT
>JAHWXV010815273.1:0-15400 GCA_024586415.1 Phrixothrix hirtus
TCATATCTTTATAAGATGAAAAACAAACACAAAGTTATATTTATCGAAACTTGAAACAATTTCATTAAAATTCCCGATCAATGCGAAATTTCAAGCATTACTCACGGTTTTTTCCCGACGAAAAAAAATCAAGCATAATTCCCGGTTTTCAAGGAATTCCCGACCGCTGGACACCCTGCTTTATCATCAAAATGTATATTGCACAACAGAAATCTGAACCCATCCAAGGACATGGTTAGTCAATAAATTTCCATTGACATCCCATTCATTTTAAATAAATCACTTGCATTTTGATGATTGCTTTTATTTATACCAGATATATAGAGCAATCTTAAGAGTACTTTGATTTCAATTACATCAGTTTTCATAGCGGTTCTGTAGGTATGACTATAATTTTTTCTATGTATCTATTTGTATATTTAACTATATTTTCTAGCATTATTTCTGTAAAATATAAACTCCAAATTTCTAACGGATTTTGTTTTTGAGAGCTACTCCTTTAACGCTCGGTAGTTGCGTTATTATATTGTGCGAACGTGTTCGAACATTTGTTCGCAGGGAAACATGTGTCTTCCACCTGGTAACTCCATCTTCATCCATAAAACATAGAATTCTATTAGTAGTGTGTTGTGCTACAATCATTTCATCCTTGTCAGAAAAATCTACTTCTGATTCGGTATCAATGTCAATGTGTTCTACTAATCATCGCCAAGACTCATCATCGTCATTTGAACATTCTTCATCTATTTCTACTTCATCTAATAATTTCCGAAGCTCACCTTGCTCTTTTTCATAATTTGATTGAGCCATTTCAACAGTTCTGGAAACGTAATATTATGAACACAATTGACTAAAATTCTTTCGTTTTTATTTTATAACATACGTGTATTGTTTAGAATCTGAATTTTTACTTATTATGAAAACATTAACATTAATTTTTTAATATCTGAAGTAAATAAGCAATATACATTAAAATATTACTAAACAAAGATTTTTTTTTATTTTAATTTTTATGTTGCACAATATTGGACAACAAAATTAGTATTTAAAAATTCTTTCAAAAACTACAGAAATTTGCCATAACGCATTTATTGTTACACAAATACTAACATCGGTCTCAGCCACCAATTCCTTTTATAACTCACTAATACTTATTCTCACAATTTCAGTTATCAGTGCGACGTATATGCAAACACTAAAGAGGCAGGTACATAAATGCACATTCTTCGCTTCTAATTATTTTGGTATTTATCGAGAATTTTCGCTTTAACCGGTTTCTCAGACCATACGTTAGTAATGAAGAGTTAATATTTTAATTATTTTTAATTGAAAATTAGAAATTGTTTTAGTTTACATCAAATGAAAAATGTTCTATTTAATTTTTATCAATCAATAAGCAAATTGAAATTCCAATACATCATTTAAATTATCAATTATAAATATTATTTATATGTGACGCCTATCGTAAAATAATTATTTGGTAACTTTAGTATTATTTAACTTTTAATTTCAATACCACCAATTTGTAAGTTTGGTTGCCTATCCAGCAGTGTGCACTCTTTCTCGATGACTCTGTACATCATAATATTATGGAGAATATAGAAACCTGAATTGAAGCAATATTTCAAGCTTTCACAGATGTAGCAAGATTTGTAGGCCCTTTCAGAGAAGAATTAAACTATGTATAGAAAATGAGTGTTATCAATTTGAATATTTACTTTAAATTTTTTATAGATTCATACTTGTTAATATTTGTCTATTTTTACCTTCTCTTACCTTATATGAAATATAGGTAAAAGAGAAAGTATTGTTTTCGACCAAAATTTTCGATGTCGAAATGATAGTGGAAATACACGTTTTGGAGTCCCCTGAGTACGAAAATCATGTTTTTGGAAATTGGTCTGTGTGTGTGTGTGTGTGTCTGTGAACACGATAACTCGAAAAGTAATAGCCCTAGAAAAACCAAATTTTATATTTGAGTTTCTATCCATCGTCGCATGCGACTGCAACAATTTCACTAGAATTGCAAAACCGGAAGTGCTACTTTGCTCTTGCCATTTTTTGGTTTTTTGAGATTTTTTTGAAATTGGCTGTAACGATTTTTTTAAAATTTACTATATTTCTTAGACATTTAATGCCCTTTCATATAATCTAGGCGGTTTTTCATAAAATTTTCCGAGAGTCAAGTAACCGGAAGTACTTTCGCCGTTAAGTCTGAATAAAATAACTATGAAACTAAAAACCCTAGCTAATTGAAAATTTATATTTAAGATCATAATCACCTTAATGTGTTAAATCACGAATTTGGTTAAAATTGAATAACTGCAAGTACCACTTTATTTCTGTCATTTTTAGATATTTTTCGTTTTCACAATTTTCTTGAAATTGGCTCTAATGATTTTTGTTTAAACTTAGTATATGTCTTAGCTACCTAATTTAGTTTTACATTAACTAAGGAGTTTCTCTAATAAATTTTTGAAAATCGAGTAACTGGAAGTACTTGGAGTATTAGTTATAAACAATATATCTCAAAAACAAATCATATGAAAATCAAAAACCATATTTAAGTTTAGTTAAAATCAAATGACCGGCAGTGTAATTTTATTCTTGGGATCTTTAAGTTTTTTGCGATTTTCTCGAAAATGTCTAACAATTTTTTTTAAAACTTGCTATTGTTCTTATGTTTTTGATGTGCTTTCACATGAACTTAGCAGTTTTTCTAATGAAGCGAGTTATCGGAGAAAATGTTTGGAGTTAAGCAGGGTTTTGTGTGTCCAGTAACTTGGTTGGGTAACCATTAGAATTATCATTCCCAAAATAAACATAAATAATATTTTAATCAATTATAGACATTTGCATAGTTGTATATCTATGAACGTAAAAGAACGTCGTATGTTGTCTCACACCAGATTTTTTATTTTGTTGTTTCAATTTATGCTGCAGGCATCAGAATTTGACTAGAAAATGAACCCTAAATTACATTAGAATTAGGTTAAGGCTGGGATTCCATAGAAAAATAAAAATTTGTATAAAAGAACTTATAAAGAAAACACTACCATGTGGTGATTAATAGCTATAGTGTAACTTTAATACAGATAGTTTAAATAAATAATTTTACTATTACATGTATTGAAATGGAGTTCATTATTATTCAATTGTACTTGAAATCGTCAAAATGTGTTGCTTTAGATTAATTTCAACAGTTAGTAAAATCCTTGAATGTATTAATATTGTCGTAAAACTTATATTTTATTTGTATGATTTTCAGTCTATATTTCAGTCATTTTATTTTATTAAAAATGTTCTGATAATTAATTTTTAAACTTATTTTATACCACAAAATGCTTATTGTATTGTATATTTAGTACTTTACATACCAACCTTTTGTTTTACATAGAAATATTAATTTTCTGAGATTCATATTATTAAACGATGTATAAAAATATGTTGTAATCTCAGCCTTAATTCTTTTTAACTAGGTATTTAAATTAATTGAGATTTACACATTGTTTTATTTGCCCTTTATTTTACTGCCAATACTATTTATGTTTTTGTAAGATTTTACCAATAATTTTAAATAAACCATGGTTTTATTTCCTTATTCGAGACTCAAATTGAAAGTCATGGTTCATTTATGTTGCGCTTTGCATTATTGTCAGTATTTCAATTTTATTTTTAGTTGATAAAGCTCTATTCTGCGCCATAGCTAGAAAAGTAACCACTCTATAACAGCCACCATATATCATATTATAAAATCGTAGTTAGGTAATCATTTTAAGGCAATTAAAAATTATTTTTGAACAACAAAATAGTTGTTTTTCCTTTACAAAAAATATATCATTTAAATAATTTTTTCCATAATTGGAGGTGAATCTACAAACTTAATGCTGATTTTTTTTGCTAGTGAGTATACTTCTATTCTCATGTGTATGTAATTTAAAAACAATTTTTTTAAATATTGTTCTAATTACATAAGAAATATTAAAATAGTCCCTTCTGTGCAAATAAGCCTTTTTTTGTAATTAAATAATGGTTATTGAATATGAACATCTATGTGTAATTTCAGATTACTTTTATATTCACTACTATATTCACATTGAGAACATTTAAATGGTTGTTTCCTACTATGAGCAAGAATATGCATTTTAAAATTACCTCTTTGTGTACTACTAAAGTCACATTGAAGGCATTTAAACGGTTTTCTTTTAATGTGAACATGCATGTGCCGTTGTAAATCATTCTTTCTAGAACTACTATAATCACAGTTAAAACATTTAAAAGGTTTTTCCCGAGTGTGTACATAAAAATGCTGCTTCAGCTCACTTTTATAGACACAACTATAACTACACTGAGCACATTTAAATGCCTTTTCCCCAGCATGAATAAGTGTGTGTTTTCTCAAGTTTCCTAAATAAACACAAGTGTAACTGCATTGAGAACATCCATATGGTCTTTCTCCAGTATGAATGTATGCATGTCGTTTCAACTGACATTTATAAACATATTTAAATTCACAATGAGGACATTTAAATGGTTTTTCTCCAGTGTGATGATACATGTGCCTCAATAAATCACTGTTACTAATACAACTATAATCACATTGAGAGCATTTCAATGGCTTGAAAATCATATGAATACGTAAGTGCAGTTGTAAGTTGCTATTTCGAGTACTACTATAATCACAGTGAGGACATTTAAATTGCTTTGCTGTAGTATGATACTCGATATGTCGTTTTAAGTGCAATTTTCGTATAGTACTATAATCACAATTTTCACATTTAAATGGTTTTTCTCCAGTATGAATGTACATATGTCGTTTCAAAGTACTCTTTTCAGTACAAGTATAATTACATCTAGAACATTTAAATGGCTTCTTCTTAGAATGAATATAAATATGTCGTTGAAACTTACTTTTATAAGCACAGCTGTAATTACACTGGAGACATTTAAATGGTTTTTCTCCGGTATGTTTACAGATATGTTGTGTTAAAAAATTATTATCTGTACTACTGAAATCACAATATAAACACTTTAAGTTATCGGTATGCTGTATTGTAGAACTTTTTGGTATACAACTATAATCACTTGCAAAAACTTTAAAGGGTTTTTCTTCAACGTAAGTAACTGGATGCTTATTTAATACTATATGTAATATTTGTCCATGAAATTTTGGTTTACATTCTTTGATTTCATTATAATTATTAGAGTTGATTATATGTGTTAATGTGTTTATCTCTAGAGGATCTTTAGAGTCAATTAAATCAACTTTTTCTATTTTTACTTCATTGTTTGTATAAAAAGTGGCATTTTCAGTTAAATATACAATTTTACCAGATTTCTCTTGAATTAACTTACATTTCCAAGTAAACTTACTTAGAATATTAAGAGCCCCAATACAACTTTTACATAAAATTACATGTGGATAAATATATCGCAAATCCTAACAAAAATACAAATTAAAACATAAAATACATAGAAGAAACTGATAAACGTACCACATTTGGGCAACACAAGTATAACATGCTACGGATTAATTTTTGCTGTGTATTCAAATGAATGAAATCTATTTTATACGTATTCTCATCAATTACCAACAAACATGTTCTGCAAGTTTTACGAAAACATTCATTGTTGCCAGGATTAATAAATAATTTAGTTCTACTATAAGAATCAACAACTTTTTCTGACTTTTCTGTTTTAACAGTTAAACGTGAGTATAATATTTTTGAAAAATAACCAGACTTGGATTCATTATTGATGTCTTTTTTGCATGCATCAACTTGGTGTGCAGCTTGATGAAATTGGTTTGTAAACCGGTATAAAACATTAACAACTTCAAAGCAACTATTGCACAGTGTAAGGTTTCCATAAGTACATATATCCTAAATAATACTTGATTTAAAGGTAAAATCTTACATAACAAAATACTTACTAATCCAGGAAAACATAAAAGTAGCAATTTATTCATTGGGGTTAATTGGAAATTATAATCATTAGTAATTGAACAGATTACGCAAATTTTAGAATAACCGTTCATTTTGCCTTATAAAAAGCACTTTTCTATCAAGTATACATATATATGAAAATATTGACATCACTATGTTATGTCTGGAACGTGCGCAGAAAATTATTCTTAGCTGGGGTCAAGTGTAGGCAAAAGATAACGTCATTTCATCAAACAAATTTATATCAATTCATATCCTTATTTTGATAGCGCGCTAACTTAGGTGCTTTAAAATAAATATAATATAGGTATCTATTAGTGTGACAGATTGTTGATCTTAATCGGAAATAAATCATTTTTTCTCCCGACTGAGATAGATACGTAATGTATCATTATAATATCCATGGCCGATAATGAGGGAATAACGCACTTTTCCCAAGGGAATAAAGTGGTGTCATGATTACATATAAATGATAGCTTGATTAACGATATTATCGGATTGAAAATAAATTCTAAATTGCAGGTTAAGATTGTTTGCTATAAAAGTAAAACTCTAGGGTTAGACAACACACGACTTTCTCTTAGGTACATACAGTGGCGGAAAAAGTGTTCGTAGAATAGAATTTATTATGTATTTCTTAGAAATATACCTTAATAGATAAATAAAGGTAAAAACTATCCGTATGAGAAGTTTACTGGTTGAGTCCATACTGCAATCTATTGCTAATATTTAAAATTTAGACACTCAGTTACTTATCACAAATAGTTATAGAATTATTGTCGAAAATTAATAGGAAATACACTTATTTCCTATTGTATATACGAGGGGAGATTTTTATGTAATCTACCTAGCTATGTAGGAAAACAATCGAACCAAAATAATATATTATTTTTCAACATAGGTTCCTTCAATATTTATACATTTAGTCCAACGTTTCTCCAGTAATGCTATACCTTCGAAAAATTTTTTTTAATAGTCGCTTAGTGTCAAGTTGGGACTGTAGGGTGAATGTCTCATCTCTAGGAAGCCTTGGTCGTGAATTACTTCTTCGACTTTTCGAGTTTTATGCACCCTGCAGTTGTCATGAAGCAGCATAATCTTCTGTCCATGGTTACTTAACCTTTTTAACAGTATATCTGCTTTTAAATGGTTAATTGTATTCTTATATACATCTGCTGTAATTGTAGTGCCCTTTTTCATATATTTAATTAACAAGATTCCCTCAACATCCCAAGATATTGTAGTTATTAGTTTTCCTGATGAAGGTTGTGTCCTTGCCTTCTTTGGTGGTGATCCCTTGTATACCCATTACATACATTCTTGCTTGGTTGATGGATCCCAGTGATACACCCATGTTTCATCACCAGTTATGATTTTTGAAAAAAGTCCTTGTTATTTGCTAAAGATTTTAAGTTTTCGTCGCAAATTTCTCGTCTACACAACTTTTGCTCGGGAGTGAGCAGCTTTGGAGTTCAACGTACACAGACTTTATTCATGCCCAAATTTTCATGTAAAATTTTTAAGGTCGTTGTCTCTGATATTCCTACTTCATTAACAATTATTGAAACCTTTATTCTTCAATTTGTCAAAACCAAATCTTCAACTTTTTGGATGTTTTCGATGCTTCGAGCTTCCACATTTTGGATCATCTTGAATTGATTCTCTGCCCCATCGAAATTGTTTACACCAAAATTTTACTGTGAAATAAGATGGTGTATCTTCTCCATATACGCCGATCATCCTTTCATAAATAACTTTTGGTCCATTTCCCTCTTTTGTTAAGAATTTTATAACGCTTCTAAATTTAAGCTTTATTCACTCATTTTCTCACACTTAATCGTCTGCATAAATTGCAATTTTTGTCTGATTTGAACAAAACGTAGCAAGTAAATCGACAAAATTCACAGTAATTCAAAAAATGGCGATTGTCACTTGTCATTTTCATAGCTAGGTAGATTATATAAAAATCTCCCCTCGTATGAATATTCCCAGAGAATTATCGTGTTGGAAATGTATATCCCACGTATTAATTACAATGTTATGAAGTAGTAACATGTTAGTTGATATATAATAACTATTCAGAGCAGAGGTGATGTCAAAATGTCTTTAAGTAAAGAAACCACTGTAGAAGAAAGAAAGATTGTAATGAAATTATACGAAGAAAGTTATTCTTTACGAAAAATTGCAGATATGGTCGGGAAATCTCACAGTACTATTCAATGTATTGTTAAACGGTGTAAAGATGGAAATTTTTTAATAAATAAGCCTCGTAAAAGGGAGTCTACAAAACTTAATTAACGCGACGAACGCTTTATATTACATCAAGTGAAAAAAATCCTTTTGAAAGTGCAACTTCCATCGCAACAAAATCGGAAATAGCGACGTTATGCCTAGAACAATTCACAATAAACCTCAAAATGTAAGTTTTCGTGCTCGAGTTACTAGGAGAAAATCTTACATTAATAAACTTAATAGAGTAAAAAGATTAGAATTTACAAAAGCTTTAATAAATAAGTCAATTGATTTCTGGAAAAACGTATTCTGAAAAAACATAACTAAACATAACTAAAGCAAATATAATGTGCGGGGTTCTGGTAGATATCATTTAGTCTGGAGGAAACCAAATCAAGAGTTAGTTCCAAAATGTCTTCGATCCACTTTAAAGCATGGATGTGGTACTATATTAATGTGGAAGTGCATGACGGCATTAGAAATTGGGAAACTTGTATTTATTGACCAAATTGTAACAAAAGAGGCATATTTAAATATTTTAAAAAACAATTTGTAACTGGGTCTTCAGGGACATTATTACCCTCAACAGGATAAAGTCCTTAAGCACACCGCTTATATGGTAAAAAAATGGTTGCTGTATAACACGCCACTTTTGCTCCAAACGTCACCCCAATCTCCTGATGTCAATCCCATTGGGCATATTTGGAAAAAATTGGACCGCCGCATACGCAAACATCAACTAATTAATCGCAATCAGCTCAAAGAGATTCTTCGACAAGAATGGAACAAAATAGAAGAAACTATAACAAAAAATTCGATGTATTTTATGCCTAAGTGGCTTCAAGATATAGTAGACGCAAAGGGTTCTTCCTTGTACGAACACATTTCCTTTATCTATTAATTTGACAGTTATTCATATTTTATTTTGTATATGTAAAATACTTTCAAAAAATTTTCATCATTAACAATTATCAATAATTTGCACTACTTGGTACACAATTTTGAATCATTTTACTTTAATAACACGCTTATAACTACTATAACAATGATAAACCATACGATGGACGACCAGTTTTTCCGTCGCTGTAAATATACAAATATGCAAATGTCCACAGATGATTAAAATATTATTTAAGTCTACTTTAGGAACGACAATTGGAACGGTTGCCCATCCAACTTATTGGACACGCAAAACGCTGCTTAACTCCAGAGATTGTTCCTGATAACTTGCTTAAACACATTTTTTCGAGAAAACCTTTAAAATTATGTAAAAGGATGTCAAAGGCTTAAGGTCCAAACAGAATAAACTCCGGTGCCGGCGTTAAACGGCGTTTGTAGCCGTCAGTATTTCTAAATGCGCGAAAATTTATGGCGGCGCGGCCAGTGCGACCTGTACCACGTACCACGTAACATAACCATATAATAGACAAAATAATAAAACAGAAAGGTATGTAGAGGAATTCAGCTTAATGTTTTATTTCTTATCTATTAGATATATTTATTATTGTTGCCGTATTAACTACAGTAACAGAAAACGACGAAGCTGGTCGATTCAAGACATTTTTAAAGATAGAAATAAATTGTGAAAATATATTTCCTATGAATAGATCTTTTAATTTTAATTTTAATTTTATAATCTTCAAATTTGTCAACTTTATAGACGTGTGAATAGAAGGTTATGTTTAAATAACATTTGGCGCCGTATTCAAGTGCAAAAGTAGAAAGTTGACGAACAATCACCGTCGTACGGCCCTCTACGCCGTTGCACGTCGTTTGTTCTGTATATACGCTAACAATTCCATTAATTTTAATTCTTACGTGACAATAAACGCCGTCAAACGGCGTTTATTCTGTTTGGGCCTTTACGAACTGTAACAAGTTTCAAAGAAATTATTAAATTCTCGCCGTCACATGTTTGGAAGAGATAAAACTTAAATATAGTTTTTGATTTTCATATGATGATTACTTTTTGAGATATGTTGTTCACAACTAATACTCCAAGTACTTCCGGTAACTGGATTTTCAAAAATTTATTAGAGAAACTCCTTGGTTAATATAAAATTAAATTAAGTAGCCAAGAAATATACGAAGTTTAAAAAAATCAGCCAATTTTAAGAAAAGCATGAAAACGAGGCTTTTGGAAAATATTTAAAAATTGACAGAAATAAAGCGGCACTTCCGGTTAGTCCATTTTAACAAAATGTTTGATTTTACAGGAAAAGGTGATTATGACCTGAAATATAAATTTTAATTTAGTTAGGGTTTTTAGTTCCATGATTATTTTATTTGGAGTTAACGGTGAAGTTACTTCCGGTTACACAATTTAGATAAAATTTTCTGAATGACCGCGTAGATTACATGAAAGGGTCTTAAATGTCTAGGAAATACAATTTTGAAAAATGAAAAATTTGGAAAATATCTAAAAATGACAGAAATAAGTGGTACTTTCAGTTATTCGATTTTAACAAAATTCTTAATTAGTTTCATAGTAAGTAATAAAAAAGTTTACCTTCAAAATCAGCCCAACTAAAGTTAGCATCTTGATTGTTCAGGTCGGTAGGCTAGGCGTGTATGCATAATTCTACATAAGATGTTTGGCATGACCCCTTATGGTCGTTTAATGATTCCCAAGGAACTAGTTTATGGAAAGGACTTGTTTCACCTGAAGCCTTAGCAACCAATGGATTCCTTTACACTAAAGAAAGTGGTAAAGTTGAATGTCACTGGTGTGGAATAACTTTACATACGTGGTGTAAGGAAGATGATTCACTTTTAGAGCACTTTAAATATGCATTTCATTTCCAATTTGCGACATTAAGGTACAGCATACAACATAAGATACAACTTAACGAATATGCCGTCAAATGCTAATGTCCAGCTCAAAGTTTCGAATCAAAAAGATTTGAATAAGTTTAAATTGAATGTAAAGCTGCGCCATTTGAGCGAAAATTAAAATTGTTTCGTAAAAAGCTGTTAATTTTAAGATTTAGAATAGGGTTTGAGTGTCAATGCAATGAATATTATTTAAAACAATAAATATAAAAATTTCTTCATTATTATTTTTTATTTTTACCTTTTCCTCAAAAGGTATAAATACAGAGGGCGGGGAAAGCAAGGTGTTTAGTGATGCCTGGACAACGAAAGGGGCCAGGTGTTGTGAATACGCTTATTAACAAGTTACCTTTTGAAGCTCACCTGCCTGGATATCAGTATTGCCGCCCAGGTACTAAATTAGAAAACCGCCTCGCTTGCGGAGATCCTGGTATAAATCCGTTAGATGCCGCCTATAAACAGCACGATATAAGTTACAGCCTAACCAACGATTTAATCGAAAGATAGAGCGGATCGTATGTTAGAGGACAGAGCTTAGCAAAGGCTCAAAGCAAAAGACACCTCGTTTGAGAAAAAGCATCTGCACTAGTTGTAGGTACGGCCACGAAAACGGAAGTAAAGTTTGCGATGGGTTGCTAGGCACGCAACAAGACGCGGAAATGTCGCAAACGGGGCGGAGCTATTTCAAAGAGGAAAAGAGGAAGCGTATGCTTTAACAAACATGTCCTTAAGAAGATCAAAAATTCGGCAAAACATATTATTGGAAGTTCGGCCGGAGGCAGTTTATTCAGTTTAATATAGCCGGCCCTGACAGCCGCTCGTATTGCCATAAAAGCTATCGGAGGTCGAAAAAATGTTAAAGTTCCTCGCGAAATACCTCTACCTAAAATAGGCGGGTTTCTTCCACTCTTGATACCTCTATTTGCGGGCTTATCTGCTTCGGGGGCGTTGGCAGGCGATGCTAGTGGTATTGATAAGGCAGTTAATGACGCCCAAGCTGCAAAAAAGCTGCAGGAGGAAACTGAAAGACATAATCGAGTTACGGAAGCGGCTGATATTGGAAAGAAAGGTAGCGGTTAAGGCCTTATAAGAGCGGCAGCGCTCTATTTCTAACCTCTCCTCTAACGCCATGTAATGATTCAAAAAACTCCTAAAGTTGCCTCGATGAACGCTGATCGATGTGGATTTGAAAAAGTACGCAAAAAATATTCCCTACTTCAGAGGCGAATTTATTTGAAATAATTTACCTAAGGCGTGGACTCGTGAATGCGCAATAATTAATTTGGACAATCAAGAGAGGCCTGGGACTCACTGGACTTGCTATGAGAAGAATAAGAGCAACATTTGCTATTATGATAGCTTTGGTAACCTTGGGCTCCCTCAAGAAGTGCTAGACTATTTTTGGGACTGTAAAATTCATTATAATTATGAGCGCGAGCACGGTAGTTTACGGGAATTTATGTTTAAATTTTCTATATGCATAAGTAAATGTTGCGGAGTGATATTCATTAGCCAGCAGCATCATGCCAAGAACGTTCAGTATAAGAGGTGCGGGCAACAAAGTTATCCTATGTGGGAAGCAGACAATCGTTACACACACGTATTAGGGTTTATTGGTTTTCACGGCGAAAACTCAATATGAAATATTACCAAATAAAACAATACATTTTACTTCATTGTTGGAAAGAAAAACGAAATAACAATTGAGATTCCGCACGGTGCATACGATATTGACGATATAAGCGAATATATAAACCATAGCCTTTTGAAATTGTTTAAGATGAATGCGGACAGATTTCATGTAACAGTGAATTCAATCACTTACAAGTGCGAGTTGAAGTGTGCGTATGACGTTGATTTTGGAAAACCTCAAAGTATCGGCCGTATGCAAGGCTTCAAATCTAAACTATTAAAAGCGAGCATACTTCACGCTTCTTCAGAAGTCGTCCTAATATCAAAGCACATGCATGTTAATGTAGAGTGTGACATTATAAAAGGAGCATACAGTAATGATGAACCAGTTTACATTATATACGAATTTGGCATCTCTGTCATAGCTCCAGGGCACAGTATCAATCTTAAACCTGTTAATCCGGCATGTTTAGAAATTAACACGGAGACTATAAACAAAATTTCCATTGATCTGGTAGTCCAGTTGGGTCGACCTATTGACTTTGGCAATGAGCCGTTCTCGGTGTGCCTAGAGCTGTGCAAGTCTGAACTGAGGAAGTATGGGGCTCAGATTTAGGAGTCAATCACCTAGCTTCCAGCAGTATCAGCCTAGAATCGTTGTTGTTAATGGCTATAAAAGAAATAGCTCAATCTACGCGTACCTAGTTGGAAATCTGCTCTTGATAGAGAGAGACGTCGTTCGAAAGAGCTGCTATCACCTGCTGAAAAACAATTTCTAAGATCGATTGGGCTTAGAACAAGATAAAAATGTCTCAACTTAATGTCTTCAAGAGCTATACTTACGATGATGACATTTCGAGGAAGAACTGCATACTTATTATCCATATGGCTCTAGAACATATGAACAATCAACCGAAGTCAGAATTTTAATTCAAAATCAAGAACTAATAACAAATACGCACAATAGTTATATCTATATTAGCGGATTGGCAAAAGAATACAAGCTACCTGATGCTGAAAGTAAAGAGTACAAGTTTATAAAAAAATTTCCATGCTTCTTGTTCGAGGAAATACGCTATGAATTGGGCGCAAAAAGAATCGATTCCTGCGAAATGCCCGGAATTACGAGTACTATCAAAGGTTATGCATCTTACACGTCTGATGATCTGAACATGTTAAATTTAACTGGATGGACCGTTGAAAATACTGTAAACAACTATTTTCAATATGAACCACTTGAGAAACGCTTTATTGCCTGCATACCTTTAAAACATATACTAGGGTTTTGCGAGATGCACAAAAAACGATTACTAACATGCGCCAAGAGCTGGTCTGAATAATGGCTGAACTTATAAAAATTGCTATGAAGGCGCTGCAGACGTACAATAACTGGAAAAGAAATTAGTTGGAAAATGCCTCGTTTAACGCTCAGCGATCAAGCCAAACTCAATTTATACAATTCCTTCAATAAAAACCCAAAAATTTCTTTACCTTGTCGTCGCTGGGAGATTTATGAGAGCTACTTGCAATTAAAAATGCTAAAATGGATATTTGGCCAATAAAAACGTCTATTAATTTGGAAAAACCTCGTTGGATGATGGTTGGCTTTCAAAAAGATCAGAAAAACATCAAAGACGTGGTCGTATCAAAATTTAAACACTTGGACATCACACATTTATCGCTTTATTTGAATTCAGAAAAGTATCCATACGAACATATGCAACTGGACTTTGAAAACAACAATTATGCTCAGGGCATATATTAACTATGCAAACCTTTAACGTGATTACTATAAAAGAGAGAGAAATTCTCCTCTATTCAACTACAAGTAGTTCAAGGATTGTCCTGTATTCATAATCGATTGTTCCAAGCAAAATGAAAATTTTAAGAACTCTGAAGTCGACATTAAGTTAGAGATGGAGACGTTGAAAAGTTTTCCGCAAGGTGCAGTCGCCTATTGTTTGATATTGCACGATACAATTATTGAATATGATCCTATTACTTCAGAAGTTAAAAAAAAATATAAACGTATAATTAGTTTAAAATAGAATGTATCGTACGTATTTTATTTTTAAAAAATAGAATGTAATTATTATTTCAATAAAACATTTTATGTGTGTATGTGTTTTATGAGGTATAAAAGCGGTGGTTACAAATACTTTCAGGTTAGTATGTAGTTTGGTAACTTTCCGACATGAAGTTGGTAAAGCACAAGTGCTTTTTGCCCGTATCTAACTTTGATAACGTAGATGAGAAAAGCGGTATCAAAGATGGTAAACATGGGAAGTTGTTGAGCGACAGCATACGCTGCATCATATCCGATCTTTTGAATTGCGGGAAAACGAACCTCATGATGACGCTGCTTATCAATGCGAGCGGCTTAAAATTTAAAAATATCTACATTTTCTCAAAATTGCATTGCTTCATCAACCTAAATACTTATTTCTAGAACAAGTATTAAATCCGATAAAAGATGTAAATTACTTTTCGTTTAATGCAAACGATGGTATTCTGCCTCCTTGGGATGCTGAGGCCAATTCGGTGTTTATTTTAGATGATATCGCCTGCTCTAAGTAAGATTTGGGCGTATTTTAGCATGGGCAAACATTATACGGTAGACTGTTTCTATCTCTGTCAGATATATACAAGGATTCCAAAACATTTAGTTCGTGATAATGCTAACATGTTAGTGCTATTTAAGCAAGACGATCTAAATTTAAAGCACGTTTATGAAGATCACGTTGGGACTGATATGCCTT
>JAHWXV010815309.1:0-10877 GCA_024586415.1 Phrixothrix hirtus
AAAAATCAAATTAAACAATTAGTCACAGAGTGCACAATTTGTAATAAATACAGTAATTCACAAAATTCCCAACCTATGATATCACATAAAATACCAACAATTACCCTGGAATAAGTTAGGTTGTGACCTTTTTAAAATAAATAATGTTAAATACTTATTATTAATTGTAGATTACTATACCAAATTCAATGAATTAGAGAAATTAGATACAAATACAACCAGCCAAAAAACAGTAAACACATAATTACATAGGGAAACTGACAATTGTAATTAAGGTTGAAATTTAAAATAAAAGAAGAAAATTAATACAACGTAGGGCCAAATCTGAAAATTGTTACGTAATAGTGAAAAGTAGAATGATGGCAAAACAACGAGCACCAGAAAAGTATGGAAAAAAGACACACCTAGAATGCATCCGTGTCCAGGTCATTTAGGAAAACACCAAGAAAAAGGTAGCAGAAATCTCACCAACCATCAGAACTATGAAGTTGCACTATGTAAAGGTAATAACTGGCCAGTTTATCAAATTACAAATTATTCTATTAAAATTGTATGTAAACCTTTTAAAACAAAATAGTGAATTTGTTGGAAGAAGAGTTTAAAAATTTACGACTAAAACAAATTATCTAAGTCTACTATTTTCAACTTAAGCATATAAATATAAGATCTGTTAATTTTAATTTCATATATTAAATTTTAAAGAAAATAGAATTTGAAATATCATTAAAATGTAAATTTCAAGATAATCCACTAATCTATTTAAATCCAACTTAATAAATTCCGTTATTTATTCTACTAATTTGATTTCCTTTTATTTGTGTATGTATTTAATTTTTCTTTACAGTATTGTCAACAATGATCCTATGCAATTAACAAGGAGCTGCAGAGTAGGTGCGATTAAGGTTAATTGCATGTAATAAATCTAATTTTTGATTTAAAATGGCATACATTTTATCTACAGTTTATATAAGCTTCACTAGGATACAATTTAAGTGGGGATAGTACAATTCTATCAATTGAGAAAGCTTTAAAACCATAATTTGCGTTAAAACAAAATAAAATCAATATTAAAATCTTTCTACTTGATTTTAAAAGATATTTTTTAACAAAATCATTGCTTAAATACGAACTAAATAAATTCAAATTTAACAAACGTGATCTCTTTTAAAACCAATAAGGGCTATGCATGTAGCAACGCTTTGGAGAGGAAACAAACACGGGTATTTATTTATAAAAAAGACCTCCACAGCATTTATGAATGCTTGGCAACGTGGAGCAATCAATTGCAGAAAATAATGTATTGGAGCCCTAAAATTAAATTTAAAAATATTTGTGTGATGTTGTACTGCAACCATAAAAGCACCACAGCAATATATTAACAAAATATATGACAACTGGAAATTTGTTAATTTACCACATACAAGGTCGTCATCATAAATTAACCCACAGAAATGAGAATTTTGTAGTAAGAGAAACAAAGAAAAATCGATTTATAACTATACCTCGAGTTGCACAAAAAGTTAAAAATGTTACAATATAATAACAGTAATTTTACCTTGAAAATTATAGTGACAAATTTGTCACCATAATTTTTAGAGTAAGATTACTGTATTACACTTCCAATGTTTATTTCCAAAAATGTTGCTACTAATTTTCATTAAAATTGTCAGAGTAATTTTTACATGTGTAAAGTAGCTCTTAGTTGAGTAAATAGCAGATAAAAAAAGTAAAGTTATTAATTTCTTTTAAATACTAATATTTGATTACTCTGATTTGTAAGAAACATATTTTTCATAATTAAACTGCATAATAATTTTCTTAAAAACAATTCATGTATTTTAAAATAAACTTTATGTATGATTGATTTTGCATATAAAATCAATGTAAACATCCTAAAACAACAAACTTGCATTGCAACACAGATCGTAACGACCTTGTTCTCTACATAAATAAAAATATTGTACTTTATTTTAAATTACTTTGTATGCATTTGTCTGTACTACTTATGTATGAGACCATCCTTGTACTATAAAATGAACTGAACCGTGATTATTGAATATACGATAATTTACATTTTTGAACGATCACCGACACCTAGCATACAATTTTTTAACTATAATATGATTTTTTTTATCATATGTAGTGTCTATCTGAGTATTCAAAATCAATGTTGCTAGTGAAAGTTTATTTACAGTACTCATTAAACATAATATAAGGTTATTCAAAAGTAAGTTCGCAGTTTGAAATGCCTGTAGTTTTTGTACATATGAACAGTTTGGTTCCATATATATATATCATTATGCTGTAGAGAGCGTAGGGTTTCTTTCGATATGCATTTGTTTGACTTTCGTTTCTATTGTAGCTGTTACGCTAGCATAAACAGGTTTGTAGATTACTAGCAATAATTCTTGGATAATCATTATTTTCATGATGGTTTTGCCTTTGTAAGTTCGTATTGGCCTCATTCCGTGCTATTATGAATGCAACAGACAATATCCCAATGCGTTGAGAAGATTTTGAACTTTACATGGACTGAGAAATGGACCCTGCTCTGTAAAATCATTGCATAAGTTTGTGAACAAATTTGAAGAAACTAGTTCAGTTATTGACAAAAAGTTTTCGGGTAGACCAAAATTGGTAGAAAATGAAGTCAAAGCAGCTCTAGTTTTTCAAGAAGTTCAAGAAGTTCGCGAAAATTCTGCATATAATTTTTGTAATGCTAATAAAGTTGCAAGGCGTTTGGAGATGAGTTATTCAACAGTGTGGCGAATTCTGAGAAGGGAGCTTAAGTTATATCCATACAAAATAAAAATGCTTTTTGAACTCAAACCACAAGATAAGGATTTTTGTGTCACTTTCGCTTTGCAAGTGTTAACAGAAATTCAAAATAATGCTCAATGACTAGACAACATTTTTTGGAAGATGAAGCATATTTTGAATTAAATGGAGGTGTTAAGACACATAACTGCAGGATATGGGCAGAAAGTAATCCAAATGAAATTGTTCAACAAGCATTATATGATGTCAAGGTTACTGTCTGGTGTGACTTTATATCTAACTTTCTAATTGGTCCTTATTCCCATGCATAAATGATAAATGGACAAATTAAAACAGTAACGGCGAATGAGCAGCGATATCTTTGAATGTTACCAAACTTTGTAATACCAGAATTACAGAATCATGATATCGCAAATATTATTTTTATGCACAATGGCGCACCTCTTCACATATACAATCTCGTAAAAACGCTATTAAGAAACACATTTGGTGATCGTATAATTAGCAGACATTTTCCAGACAGATGGCCTTCTAGGTCACCAGATATTAATCTAGCTGATTATTGGTTATGGGGTTACCTCAAAGAAAGGGTGTTTTTTAGTAGACCTACTACTCGTAACAAATTGAAACAATCCGTATCAGATGTCATTGAAAACATTCCACTGAATGCCCTTTACAATGCAGTTCATAACATAGAAGAACGAATATATCTCATTGAACAGCATGGTGGTCATCTTTAACCTTCTTATTTATTCTTTTTTATAATAAAACCCCATTTCTTTACAAACAAAATGGCGTTTTTATTTTTCAGCATCTCAAAAATTAGCAAATCAATGGCCATTTAAAACTGGGAACTTACTTTTGAATAACTTGATACATTAAAATTTTAGGAAAATTTATTTCAATATTAAGTACCACTTACCGAAAGTTGTAATTTAAGTTCTTGATTTTCTTTTGTTAATTCTTCTACAAGTTTTAAATAATAATTTACATTTGTCTCACAATTTATAATGTTCTTTTTCATATTTGATTTAATATGTTTCGCTCTCATTGCATATTTAAGAGTATTATAAGTGTCTTCATAACTAAGAGAGCTTGGAGATACATTTGCAATCATAACAGTTTGGCAATTTCCTCCTAAACTATCTTTTAACAATCTTGTCAGTTTAGAATCACGATAAGGAACGTGGCGTTGCCCATCAGCAAGACTATTAATGCAGTTTCCAAGTGCTAATAAAGATTTATTTATATTAGCACCTTCAGCAAAACGTGCACCTGAAAATCCAGTTGCAGCTCCTCGTTCACTACCAGCTAAATCAATCATGCTTAATTTAGCTACACGAACTTCGCTGGTAGTCTTAAATTTCATTCTAATGTAAACCTGAAAAACTGCATGTGAACGTGAACTTTCAGCATTAGCATCAGTTGGATGTTGAGTTCTATTACAATTTCCTTTTTCTAACAATTCAAACAATTTCTTAGCTTCTTGAATACGTTGCATTTGAATACCAGCAACAATTACACCATATTTTCCATCCTCTCTTAATTTTAAAAGTGCACCTGGATTTAACAAATCTTGAACTGTTTCATTATATACTTCAAGGTATGTAATTCCGATTTCAAAATCTCTATCAGATGATAATTCTTCCTTTTGTCTAAACAATTCAGTCATTGTGAGAAAAGTTATACCGGGATCTTCTTCTCGCCCTAGCATTGTATGTGTTTTACCAGCACCTGTAGCACCATATACAAACACAGAACAATTATAGCCTTTCATAAGCGTTTCAATAAGTCCTTGAGTACTTTCTTGAAATATAGCCATATTTTCTGACTCACTTCCAAAAACTTTATCAAATATAAATTGCATATGTTTGTTTGGACGTTTCATGATATCCCTATTTCGTTGTTGTACACCATGATAAAAAAAAGGTTCGTCATCTTCTTTTGGATCAAATATCATTGTTTTGTCATCAATTACTTTGATTATATTTCTGAAAAAAAATTACATATCAGATCATCACATTTAAATTTTTAAAATTCAACAAAATATAATTTTTATTTGGTAGTGAAATTTAAAACCAAGCTGTATTAACAAACACTGTTAGAAATAAACTTTTTTATAACTATAATAATAATAATAATAATAAAAATAATAATTATTATAATAATAATAATAAGTGCTTTATTATTACATAAGAACATAATGTTTGTTGACAAAGCTAATAAACAAAGCGAAGGAAAATGATCATAATTGATAACAAGTTTTAACAATAAAGCTACGAACAATGATAAAAGTAGAGAGTTTAACTAACATATAAAAAGTCAAAGTATAAAATGATCTACAGATTAGATACTAATAGTATATTATACACCAAGGGACTAAAGTGCTTCTTTTAATCTCAAGAGAGAAATAATCTTTTGAGGGATTAAAAAGTACTTTAGCCCTGAGGTACATAAATAATTGTTTGCAGTTTTGAAAAATTTGAAATCAAAAGGTTGAAGAAAATATAATTGCATGATTTTGACATTGACAGTTCATTTGATTTAACAATATATGCTTCACCGCAAATGCTATTTAATTTTATTTGTAAAGTGCTATAGTAACGCTTTCAGCAATATGTAATTTTAATTGGTTAATTTTTGTTGTTACCATTGTTATCACTTCATTTATGCGGGATTTAATTTACTTTAACTCCCTTGGGACTAAAGTACAATTTTAATCCCTTCAAAATTCAAAATTTTACTTTAAGTCATGGAAACAAGTGACTAAATGTGGTATTTTAGTCCCGGAAGTGTAAAAAATTGTTTAGCTACTCAAAAATTAAAAAACATTGTAAAATTCATCAAGATGATAATAAGTTTTAAGCACTAGTAATTTTTTTACAGTTTGTTTAAATTTTTTAATACGATTAATAATTCTTATTTCGACTGGCAGATGATTATACATTTTTATACTTTCATAAATAAAGTAATTTTTAGTAAGCAAAGTTTTAGGTATTGACAGGAATTTGCAAGGTATTAGTCCTTCTGTGTATTATAAAACTAATTAAAAATATTGTCTGAATAAATGATACAGTTTCCAGTAAAAATAGGAATTTTAGCATTAAAATTTTTGCTTTTATAAGTAATGTTCTGAAGGGATCTTTGATTTTGGCCTTGTAAATATATCTGAGAGCTTGTTTTTGTAGAATAAAAACTGATTTTAACAATTGTTGATTATAAAACCACTGAAGGGAATTCCATATCTCAGATGGGATTCAATAAGGGAGTAGGTAAGTAGATTTAGCCATAGATAAACCTAATCTGTTAGCCACTATCCTGACAGCATAGCAACCTGCTGCTAATTTCTTATGCAAAGATAATATATATTCATGAAATTTCAATATCTTGTCAATATAAAGACCTAAGAACTTTGTGTAGCTTTTATTTTGAACAGCATTATCATGTACAATTAGATCATTAAATAAGAATTAAATGTAAGTACACTGGTTTTATTAATATTGAAACAAACGGTTACAATCACACTATTCTTTTACCCTAGCAAATCATTAGAAAATAGCCAATTCCAATGCATCTAAATTCCTTCCTATCCACAAAATTGTGGTATCATCTGCAAACAAAGTGAATTATCCCTATATATTAATAGTCCCTAAATATTTTAGTTACGAACATTTAGTTATATACGATCCCGATTTAGAAAATTGCACTTAACATATAAAGAAAACAAAATAATTGTAAAGAAATTTGAAAATATCAAATTGTTAAGAGTATATAGCTGCTATTTTCATTAACAAAATGCAATTAAAATAAAATGTATTGCAAATAAATAGCATAAACAGAGAAAAATCACAATTAAATAAAAAACTTATTGTTTGTCATGTCAATACTTTGTGGGGGTGTCCATCTGTTTAATGACAGTTAATAATTTTGTGTACCTCTGTAGCAATTTTATACCATCCATCTAAGGGTACTTCTGGTAATTCCGTTTTAGTTCTTATTTTGTGATTAGAGCATAGTTTTCGGTCTAAATATGCCCACAGATGCTCAATGGGATTGAGGTTTGGACTTTGGGGAGGAATATCTACAACTTTTGGGTAGTTATACAACACCAAGCTATGCACTAGTAAAGATTTTGTTTCAGATCATTGTCCTGATAGAAACAGAATATTCTTTCAAGATGTAATTTTACCACAGAATCCTTTAAATTATGTTTTTAAATAGCAGAGTAGCCTTCCTTAGTCATAATGATATTTACGAACTATAAATTTTCAATGCTATTAGCATTCATTGTCACACAAACCCACAAGATAAATTATTGAGCTTTCGTTTTTTACCATGTTGCTGATCATTTTGAAACAATGTAAATTTACTCTCATCAACAAATATTACATTTTTCAATATTCAATATTTTTATTTTTATGAGAATGCAAAATTTATATTGTTTGAAAATAAATCAACAATGTGAAAAGGTTTGCAGAAAACAACAGTGGACAAAGCGTAATGGTTTAGAGAGCGACAAGCAACATCCCTTATATAAATGGTGTAACTGCAGATTCTGTTACATCTAAAAATTCTTTTCTTTGTTATATTATTTGTTGAAAATGTTACCATTACTGCTTCATGATCAGAAAACCTGAAGGAATTACAGTTATCGTCTTTTCATTTTTAGAAGTGCGGATGTAATTAATAATGCTACATGAGCATTTTGAGAAATTATGTGGGCAGATTTATGAGCATATCTAAATTAAAAGAGGCTAATAAATTTTTTAAATTTAAGTAGGAATTGAATGCATGTTCTATAATCTATATTAAAATCTCCAGCTCTTATGAGTTTACTGGTAGGAGATATACCATATACAAGACATTCTAACCTTACAAAAAATTCTCCGATATTGCCTTTTGGGGGCCTATACAAAGTACAGAGTGATTTTTAATGTTTGGGGTTTTAATAGGAAATGTTTACACATATATAGTAAGGTGTCATTAAACATATTTGGTTGTCATTTTTATCATAGGCATGTGCGTGTATTTAGTTATGTTTGTTACTTTTTTACATTAGATCTTAACTTTCTACATAAAATTGCTTCTTTTGCAAACTCTATTGTATTTTTGCATTACTTTTGTTAAGTTATTTAAAGCAAACGGGAATATACATAATTAAATTACTTTTTAATATGCAGGTTATAAAACAAAGGTTTTATTAATGATGGTGTTTACAACTCAACAAGATACTATTCTTATGACACATTTTCGTGCCAGAACCTTAATCCAGAATAGAATATGGGTTTATTCATTGCAGTCTTTTAGAGAGCAGTTTAACAATGTTTTTATTGATGTAATTGCCTCAAATAAGGCGTTTTTCAAAGACGGAGACAAATTAATACACTGTTTTGAAGAAAACATTGAATGAAGGCCACAAATTTTAAAGCAATTTGTTGAGTTATTGAATTTGGGCGACAAACAATCCTCGCAAATTTAACAAAACAAATTTTCATCCTATAAAAAGGAATTTCTAAATGTAGAACAGTAGGACCGATATTTTTTAACCAACAATTACGGCTGAAATTATTGAAAACAAATTCTAAAGACTATTATTAATTAATTGCATGATGATGAATTGGAATGTGATTATTTTCAACAAGATAATGCAACCCTGCAGACAGGGCTAAAACTACACTTCAGCATTTGCAGAAGTATTGTGGGAATCAATTAATAAGTTAACGTTTATGGCCAGATCTTGTGCCGCTAGATTTATATTTTTTTGTAAACATTTATATGATATAATTTTGCATAAGTGTACAAAATATTGAATAAAACCACTTTAATAACTTAATTCTTATAATTTTAGGCATATTAATTAATCTCTATAATAAAAAGTATAGATCCACCACTGAAATTAAACATCTAGTAATTATTTGTAAGTAACTTTTAGAAAAATTACTTAAAAACAACACGTCAACCATTAAAAATCACTTTGTATATAAAGTTTACATTTTTGATTAAAAATTAAGCAAAATTTAAAATCGCTATTCTTAAAATTAATTAAAATTAAAATCAAATTTGCTTACATTACTAAAAGATAAACATTTATTAAATGTTTCTTTTACTAAAATCATTGTACCACCATGACCTGAATTGCCTCTACAATATTACAATATTATGGATAAAGCATGACTTACTATCCTTTAGCTAATATTCTGTTAGTACAATGAAGGACGGCATTTTTAGAATTTCAGGAAAAACTGGAAGTTCATCAATTTTATGTTTTATATAGATTGAATATTCAATAAAACAAAAGATATAGTCATTATCCTTAAAATTTAGAAAGTTGGATACACTAAAAATCTGGTTCACTTACATATAGAGATATACAAATAATGTCCACATAAATGATAATTGTAATGGTTACCCATTCAAATTACTGGATTCACAAAATGCTGCTTAATTCCAGATTTTCTCTGATAATTTGTTTCAATGCATTGTTTCAGAGAAACCATTGAGTTCATGTAAAATAGCATCAAATACATAGGAACCGTAGTAAGTTTTAAAAATATTGTGATAGCCGTTTTTGACAAAATTGCAAGAATAAAGTGGCACTTTCAGTCATTTGATTTTAACTAAATTCTTGCTGTCCGATGTACGGAAGGTAAGAAACTTAAATATAAATTTCACTTTTATATGAAGTTTAGTTTTTGAAATAAGTTGTTCACAATTAATATTTTAAGTACTTCTGGTTACTGGATTTTCAAAAATTTATTAGAGAAACTGCTTAGTTCATATGAAATGGAATTAAATAGTTAAGAAATATACAAAGTTTAAAAAACATTGTTAGTCAATTTCAAATTTCAAATCACAAAAAACGAAAAATTGGAAAATATCTAAAAATAACAAATAAAGTGGTACTTCCAGTTATTCAATCTTAATAAAATTCTTGATTTTGCATATAAGGGTAGTGATGACCTCAAATATAAAGTTCATAGAGTTAGTATTTTTAGTTTCAGTCAGTAAAATTACTTCCAGTTTCTTGATTTATGGAAAGTTTTCTAAGAAACCACCTAGATTGTATGAAAGGGCATCAAATGTCTAAGAAATATAATAAGCTTAAACAAAATCGTTAGAACCGATTTCGAGAAAATTACGAAGATCTAAAAAATGACAAGAGTAGTGGTACTTCCAGTTAATTGATTTTAGTCAAATTGTTGCAGTCACATGCTCGGATGGATACAAACTCAAATATAAAATTTTGTTTATCTACGAAATTTCGTTTTTGAGCTATCATGTTTACACACACACACACACACACAAACACATACACAGACCAATTTTCAAAAACATGATTTTTGAACTTAAGTGAGCCAAAAATGTGTATTTCCACTAAAATTTCGACATAGAAAATTTTAGGCAAAAACAATACTTTATTCTTTACCTATATATCATATATGGTAAGATAAAGTAAAAAAGCATTGATGGGGTTAGTATCCTTGATCGTTATTTATTATAATAGAATTTGAGGGAGTAAGCTCAATATTTATTAGTGATCTTGCCAGGCTGTTTTTATAGGCTTTGCTGACCTCCTTCATCACAACCCTAATCATGTAAAATTTTTCAGCTTTTGCAAAAAAGTAGGAATATTTCGGGCTTATGGTCCCCTATTATGAGTGTATTGCCCTTTAAATTTGTTTTCTGGCAAGAACACTGCATTGTAAATTTTATTTTAGTTTTTGAACTGAGGTTTAATATGAAATTTTTGACATAATTGGATAGTCCTGCCTTATTTAAATAAAAACTGTTTTTAATAAAATTGTTGTCTCCGCAACATTAGTTGGTAAGTGGACTGTATTAGAATAGGAATAATAACTCGGTTATTTAAGCTAATTTCACTTTATTGTTAAGCAACCTTCTGTAGACATGTTTTCTGTAAGAAAGTCCGAACAATACTATCCTTTTTCTCCATACCATTTTACAAAATTTTAACAAGAAGTAAGGATTATTACTCAATCTAAAAGCATACAATCATCTAACAGCAAATCTTTCCATAAGCTCCCAGCCTCTGAAGCGCTGAAAGTTTCAGACATCTTACAAGAATGCAAATTATTTAA
>JAHWXV010815620.1:0-10717 GCA_024586415.1 Phrixothrix hirtus
CTTCCAGAGACACTATGTCCCTATGCGCTCTCAATTTTTTTCTATCTCCTAACATAAAGCTATTATCTCACTAGAGCGGAATCTTGGACCACCCAGTATAGTCCAGATATGGCCCCCAGTACCACTTTATGCTTAGAAACTTGAAAAGAGACTCTCGAGGACGCTGTTAGGTGACGATCATGAAATGAGTACTGTCGTTTGGGTACATTTGAAGACAAGCCGAAGGAACATTTTTTTAGGGTTGTTGAATTGTTACTGAATTGACGTAATAAGTCCATTGATGTCAGGGAAGATTATATTGGAAACTAAAATTTAATTGTAAATCTACGCAGTTTCTTCAATAGTCTGACCGGCAAATTTGGCGATACCCTCGTATATATGTCTATATGCATCTACAGATTGTTTTCGGAGAATAAATCTTAGCTTCTGGACCTGATAGTACACATTATTAAAGGAAAAGTATTTTGATAAATATGCTTTCGATTCCTAATAGTTGGAGCTGCCGCTCTTTCAATTATAGATTTGGGATATAAATTAGCCTGATACAAAATCTATTTCTTTAATTTATTATTGTTGCCTATTTTGATTATATATGAGACATCTAAATGTCTTACATAATATTTTCAAACATACTACCTCCTACTTGCATATTTACCGTTTTAACTAATCGAAGTGACGCTGTGGCACATTTAAGATTCACGTGTTGAGTTAAATAGAAATGTTCATTTGTTGTTTATTTTATTTGTCAAAACGTTATCCAATACTCGTTTAGTTTATCACTTATGAAGCTCCTCAGTAGTTTGTTGCATTAAAATAGCACCAATTTTTTTCAATGCGGAATATGTTGATACTGTATGATATGTTTAAATAATTTACGATGGGAATACCTATACCGCTATAAATGAATAGAGAAAGCATCTTATGCATACGTGAACTTCAAATAAAAGGGTTTTCAACATCGCTGTATTGTCAATATTTGTTGTGGTTTCTTAAGTGATCACCAGGTCGAACAATTTATCTTGGAGGGTAACCTGACAAAACATATATCATGATTTTCTCTACAATAGCCTCTCAAACTTGTTAAATGATATTGCTTTAAATGCCAAGGCAATATATTTTCACCACATTTTCTCCTTCCTCTAAGGAAACATCTCGATAACAACTTTGCAGATATAAATAAAATATTGTAAGTCCTTGCAGCAAGTGGTATCAAATCGAAAAAGGGCAGAAAAATTGTATCTTTTTTGCCAGCTCTAATAGTTAACAAATATTGCAAATTAGAGTTATTGTACTTTGGGAACCTTGAATTGAAATCATTTCGATGGTACTGACCAATATTCAGTTATACTCACATCCTGCAACCAGAAGAGGTTTATTTCTGGCGGTTACCAGAATCGATCATAAATTATAAAGATTAATGGGGGTTTAAACGGCAAATGTCATTATACTGAATGGCGATCATTCGTAACTACGATATATCGAAAACTTAAGACATCGCATTTGCTTTGTGTATAAGTTTAAATTTTGAAAATTTGTAAGCTCCCACAATGACAAGCAAGATAATTAACTAGCGTCTGCATTTAACTAGAAATTGAAAATTTGGCCCTTATTAGTAAATAAAATGCTGTTCTGCATATGCGTGAAAGTTAGTTTAAGTTATAATGGATAAATAAAAAACAAGGAAAACAAAATTATAATGTTCAAAAAAACAAAATACAAGATTGAAGCACGAAGCGAAGGTGAGGGTTTATGTAATCGGTAACATGTAGGAATAACTTAAATTTGCAAATTTATATAAAGTAACTCATATCTGCATACTAACGTTCACAATTATTGAAAAGTTTGTTAAGAGATATACATGAGGTGACGGATAAAGAAGTAAAGCTTGATCATCGTGTAATGTTTTCAGAGAAATAACAGGGCAGGAAGTGACTACCTTTAATAAAGCAGTAAATCCGGAAATACAAAAATTTCAATACGCAAAAGTTCCGGCCATTTGCAATAAATAAACTACTTCCTTAAATTTGAATTTATTATGCTTGTCGTCATTGACCTCTTATTAAGAAAGATGGGCGAGAACATCGATCAAATAAATACACATACAGGTTAGTTCCCTAATAAGGGAGGTCGAAAGGTCTAAACTACTAAACTATTTACATACATAAGTCGTAAATTACTATAAATAAATTTATTTGCGTATTCCAATACTGCCTTTTCCTGTTTATGAATGGCAAGTTGACCCAACTTAGCGAGTTGCCAAGTTTCCTGTTTAGTAGATTACAAATTTGGTGTAATATATTTTATTCAACTATGGTTTAATAATTAATTTTATAAAAAAAGCTGTATTAAATGTTTTGTATATAATAGAAACTATTTCCTCCCGATCAAAATTTTTCATTGGTTGTTGAATTCTACCGTAACAAAATTTTGGCCTTTGCTAATTTTTTAGGAAAATCGTTCGGTTTTAAGGTATTGTTATATAAGACGTTTTTATTTGTATTGATGTTTCCTATCGTACCGTATATATGCCTGGAATGTTATAACATTACAACGCCACAGTGTAAACTGAACTTCTATTTGACAAAATACTTGAATTATGAAATAGACACAGTATTTTAGAAAATGGGAAACTTTGCGTTATATCCACGATCAGTAGAAATTTTAAAAGCACTAGTACTTGAGCGAAACGTTACGGAATAATATAATACAGAGTGAAACATTTGGTACTTTACAATAAGCATTGGCAGTATTTTTTATGAATGTGAAATTAAAAATTTGATTACTATATTCTGAAAATATGGTTTCAAAAATTTCATGGTAAGATCTAAATTTTAGCAAAGCTATAGTAGGCGACTATTGAACTAAATAGTAAGTTACTAATAGAAATTAAGGTAATAAAATGAATTCTTTCAATTTCAATATCAAGCTACGTTGTACTTCTATAACTTTATAAGGATTTAACAAAATATTGATTATTTTTGTAAATATAATTATAATAAACAATGTTAACTTTACTGCGAATTGTGCGTCCTTACAAAAATATTTGATTTGAATTTATGTTCTCTATTATTCAACCTACCTTGTATTTTGCTCAAGCAACACGCGTTTTTTCACTATTATTACAACTGTTTAATTTTCAGGAACCACTTAATTACCATTTTATTACTGCTTTATGAATAATAATGCAATGTGTCATAATCTTCAGAGATGTAACGTTCTACCAACAGTTTTTACGCTATATTTGTTACTTAAAATGTTTTAAGTACCTTAATTAAATGTTAAAATTTTCTGATAGTTTTCGTTTTTTATCAGTAATATAGAATACGAAGCAGTTTGTGCAAATTAAATGTTATTCTAAAAATCCTTTTAAGCTAAGAAAGATCGTTTTGCAAATGAACAAAAAGTTTACAATTAAACAGTAGGTTTATTTCGAGAGACCTGAAGTTCGCTAGCTAAGTTACATCTAGATGACTGAATCGCATAAGGTGGCTCAATAACTAATTATAATTATAACTAATTTATTTCTTGCTGCCCTATAAATTGTATAACTCGGAAATTAAAACATTTATCTAGATTCGCCATAAATTCATAGCTCGTTTACTGAAACAAGTTTTCAAACTGCTAGGAAGACGTAATCTGTATCATAAAACTAGCCAAAAATTAATATATAAAAAACTCACTTTAAGAGGACATGTTCCAAGTTCTTCAATAAAATAATTTAACAAAACTCAAAATCAATTATGAGCAGGTAAGCAAAATTAGCCTAACGTGACCATCACATGTACTTGTACTTGCTGTAATATAAATTCCTTTGACATAAATGAAATTAGTTAACCCTTATACAGTGTCAGGTAAAGGTGTTCAAAAAGAGACTTAGTTTATAAATGACGTTACTAGATCAAAAATGTTTATATGCAATTTTTCCTTCCGAAGTCTAAAACCCAATTACAAACTCTGTTTCAAGTGTTGCCCCGCATTTTAATGCATATTTCAGCATGTCCTCTCAAATTCCAAAGAACTCTCCGGTGTTTCGCGAATATCACTATAGTCATGATCTATTCGCTGTAGTAAACCATTTCTAGTAGCATTCCTGCATTCTCAAACTAAATCGTTTAGATGATCCCACAAACAATAATCCAACTAACTTCAGTCAGGTGATCCTGCTAGTAATGCTACAGGATCGTCGCTGACAATCTATATTCAAGGGTATTGCTCTTTCATTCATTAGAGTATTCAGTTGCTGTCACAGCAGGAACGGGTGTTGACTGTGGATTCGTCAACGTAGTGTTTATCAAATACAACGAACCTTTGATCGCAAAGCAGAGAGTTCTTTCTGTCCAAATTGCGCTCATTCAAACACTGTTATTGTGAGCCCAAATTCTTACTGCTGTAGGATAGAATATTCAGACCCACCTGTTCAGTGTTAAAGAAAAAGCATATCTAGAGGACCCACATGTTTGGTTGAAATTACCTGATTCAATTTTTTCTAGTAGAGTTACCCAAAATCTATGAACTAAAGTCTATAAGCACCAATCATGATCGGTCGATGAATTGAAGGCTGCTATACGATAGGATATTGTAGAATAGTGCCAGAAATGGTGGGCCGTGTGATCGAAAATTATCTTCAAAGATTGACTATAAACATGCATTGTGAGAGAAGATCGTCATTTGTACAACTTCGTTTTCAAAACATAGTGTATTTCATGTACGTTTATATTATAAAATAAAATCTAGGATAACACTTATACTGCCTTTTTTAATAATCTTTGAAGTCCTAATGTTTTTTACAACGTGCTCAGATTATTGTTTTATGAAAGCTTCGCCTGGGAACGCCGTCCTGCGAACTATATATAATCAACCGTGCACTATAGTGTATTTAGTTACCAGTCTTATAGTTTTGTATTAGAATTTTAAGAAAGCACTTGACATACGTTATACGAGGATATCACCGATTATTTCTTCCAACTAATAAAACAAAATGTTGTAGTCAAAAATTATTTTTATTATAGTTTTTCAAAATATTCGTCCTTAAACTCAATGCACTTAGATATTCGATAAATCCGGCTATCATAGCATAAATTCCACTCTTCTTGAGTCACTTCAGATATAAGGCTTTTGAAGATCTCCACTGCACCTTTTGAGCTTGCAAATCGTACACTACGCATTTTATCCTTTAGTCTGGGAAATAAAAGGAAATCAGAAGGCGTCAGGTCCAGATTATATGGGGGATGGTCTAGTAATTTTAATCCGGAAGCTTTCAAAAATTCGTTGGTTTGACGTAAAGTGTGGCTTGAAGCACTGTTATGATGAAGGGCAATCTCCGATCTAGGGCGTCGTAAACGAGCCTTTTGAACAACATCTGGCAGACATACTATCGTATACCATTCTGTGGTAACCATATGTGTATTTTCAAGCACGACTGTTGTGATAGGTCCTGATTTCGAGAAGAAGCTGGTTACCATTTTCTTTCCAACACTTCGAAATTGCTTCACTTTGACTGGATTAGGTTCTGTTGGAAATAGCCATTGAGCCGACTGCCGTTTTTATTCCGGTTCAAATACATATATCCAGCTTTCACCAGCAGTAATGATGTTGCAAACGGCTTAGAACTACCCCCATCATATTTCTTAAGCGTTTTTTTACACCATTCCATTCGGTATTATTTTTGTTCCTGTGTTAAATTATGCGGTACCCACCGACAGCAGACCTTCCTCACACCCAAATAGTTATGTAAAAACTAGTTCATAGCAGCCGTTCCAATAACCAAGGTACTCCTAATAATCCTATATGTGACTCGATTGCCGTCTTGAATCATTCTTCGTACTGCGCCTATATTTATTTCAGTAACAGCTGAGATTGGCCTTCCTTAGCGAAAATCGTCACTACGTGAAACCATTTGAAATTTAAATTCATTATGCAAGTTTTAAAAACTCCTCTGAGAAGGAGCTTCATCACCAAATGCAGCACGAAGTCTTTATATGCTTTGTTTTAGAGTTAAAGAACTTTTAAAATCTTAGCAAATCATGGCTCTAAAATTTTCTCTCGTTAAATTCATTTTTGCTGCAGACCACTCGCTTTGAAATTAGCTTGCAAAGTAACTGTTGCAGTTATCAAAACTAAATTGCCACTGTCAAAATAAACAATAAACATTTGTTTCATGGCACGTTTGACTCCTTTGGTTCACTAAAAATATTAGTTTGCAGAAGTTATTGGTGCTACCCTCATAGTTCTGATTTTGACATAATTGTTGTTCTTAACTATATTGCTCTGATTCGATGTACTAAGTTCAATAACCCTAATCTGGCGGTGCTGTGTCTTTATTTAGTGATTTATATGAAGCAGGTTGCTAAATACCGATTGCAAAAGTGTTGAAATAAGTCTAGCTAACCTTGTATTGACTGAGCGAGAGTGTTTCTGTATTTTATCCTTAAGCAACTGTTTTAATACCATTTTGACCTGCCTTAAGGTAAAGGTGGTTTATATAATGAGAGGCTCGACAAAAACTATATTTTAAAATTAAAGTGATTAAGATGAAATATTTCAATACTTTGGCATTTCAATCTATAGATTTTAGACAACTCATCGATACAGCATTTTTGAACATGTTCAATATGAAATATGTAAATAAAAAGGTATTGCTTTCTTCCAACATATTTAGTATCCAAAGTTTAGCCGCAATACACGTTTTTAGGATCCCCAAATGCCAAAAAAATTTTTTCACAATTGATCTGTGTACTAATGTGGCACTTTTTTGTGTACGTTTGTGCGTCAGTGGGTGGATGCGTGCATACGCGTGAGCGTACAAGTGTGCATGTATGCAGGCGGGTTGCGCGCGAGTATGCCTACACGTATATGCGCGAGTGCGTGTACATGTGCATGCGCATGCGCATATAATACGACATTTTCTCGAAAATCAATTTAACAACAGAATTATTTCAACAAGCAGCCGGATCCTTGGACGGCTAGGTCACCAGATTTAACAGTTTTAGATTTTTTGTGTGGGGGTTTTTAAAGTGCCTTGTATGCAAGGATCGTTTTGAAAACGTTCAAGAACTGCGTACTTCTGCCGCAGAAAGTTTTTAAAAATTCGTCCAATCCATTAATTAAATTCTAAAACGATGTGGAATGTGAGTTAGCTAAAGGGGCAGGAAGTTCGAACAATTTTGATAGTTTAAACTTTATTTTCTATGTATTATGATATTATTTGTATTCTTTATTTCTTGTTTGTTTTTTGTTCGTTTACTTGGTAATCTTAGTAGCTCATTGTATGTTTTCTTCATAAGCAATAAAAGAATTACAATAAAACAAAACTCTGCCGGCTGTTTTCCTTACTGTTCAAAACCTTAGGTGTAATGTATCATTTTAAAGGCTACATAACGTCGAATTTAAATATGTAAAAATATATAGGGTGTTCTATTTAAAAAAATGCAAACTTTTGTTACTCTGCAAAATAACAAGCATAAAATATTGCTTTTGCCGTTTTCTTTAATTTATTTCTGTCATAATATTAAGCGTTACATATTATTTTAAAGGGGAAATCCACGCAAAATTCAAATATGTAAAACTATATAGGGTATTCCATTTAAAAAAGTGTAATTTTGTTATATCTATAAATGTATTGACAATATAAAAAATTGATTTATGCCAATGAATTTTACGTAAATTCTTCTATTAAGATCATTTTACTGCATAACAATATATTTTAAAATAACGAAACCCTGGCACACAATAGAAATTGATAAATTTTATAAATCGCCCTGTACCTTCAGCCCCGATCGAGCATTAAAAAACGTTTCATACCAAAAGCCTTCATTAAACCGTAGCACACGAATTTATAATCCCTTTTTTCCTATTTCGTCCCGTTTTCAAGGTATCCTGCAATTACCCCGAAAATGGAACGGTCTGTACGCTTGCGCGTGCGAGTGTGTGCGTGTACGTGCATGCGCATATACATGTTCATGTGGGTGTGCGTGTTTATGTACGTGTATGTTTGTGTGTGAGCGCGCGCGCGTGTGTAACTATATATGCCTGTTGTTTTTGTGTATCTGCCTGTGTGTACGTGACAACTTCGTGTAAAAGAGATACGTAGAAAACTAAAAGTCATAAAAAAACATAACTTTATATTTAAATGTTTTTGGTTTTAGCGATTTTCAATAAATCGGTTGCAACGATTTATTTGAACTTATTATATTTGGTAGCCATTTAATCCCCTTTCATATAATGCAGGCGAGTTCTCGGCAAATTTCTCACAATTCGAGCAACCAGAAATGATTTTTCCAATAGTTCTAAATAATTTAAAATGAAATTTGATGATGATCATTAGTCAACAATAACGTATAAAAATCTTTGTTCTTGTGATTTTTAATTTTTTTGTGATTTTTTGAAAGAAGCTTTAATAATTTTTTTAAAACCTATTGCCGTTCTTATGACCTCGTTGTCTTTTTACGTAATTTGGTTCACCCAAACAATGCGTTGAAATGAGTTATCGTATAAGATCTCCGGAGTTAAGCAACGTTTCTGTTGTTCAGTAATGTGTATGGGTAATCATTGCAATTACCGTTCTTATGTTCTTACCTAAAAATTGAATTATCAAACTTTAGTGCATGTGTATGGGAAAGTAATTAGTATCAATAACCTCAAATTAAATTTCAAATATGTAAGAGAAGGACGGATGTTGTCTCGCACATTACCTTTTTAATAGCTCTACCGCAATTGGATAATGAATGTAAAAACAACTGTCAAGATAGTATTAGGCAAATTGAATCTCATCGGGAGACATTTAGTAAGTTACAGGTAATTTATCAAATGGTCATTTACTCCAATCGTGTAATAAGGTTTATCACAAATTTGAAGTCAGGGTTTCTAAGGATTCCATCTATTTTGAGTTTGGTAAGCTCACGCAGCTATTAATCACAGTATCATATTTGTCTAGTATCCTATGGTTCTCGATGTTTTCGTCACATTTGGTTCTTGTTTTTTTATAGTCTACTTTACTTTTTCAAGATTTTCAACCAAAATATCGTTAAATATTAAATAAACTATCTACAGTGCGGAAATTTTACCAAGGGTAAATTACAATTATCCTTTTCGTAAAATATCTGAGTTTATGTAGTGTATACAGTATTACGAAGAAATATATTGCAACTCAACTTCGAAGTCCCAATGTCAGGCTAAAGGTTTCCGCCGCTCCTTTCTTGTTGTGTACATTTTAGGTGTTATAAATATCAAGTGTAAATGTAGGAAATGTTGGAATAAATGCAACCCGAGAAAACGATAAGAGTATAGGCTTAAAAATGGGAAGTAGATGGGGAGTAGATGAAGTTACAAACAAAATGTTAAAGTATGGCGGTATGCAACCAGATGAATTGTGCAAATTATTTAGTGCTTGTGTTCAATTATTCAATTCGATCGACTTTGATGTTTACTGATTTCAAAATGGCATTCGTTACTTGTATTGTGCAGTTCGGTTTGCTGGTGCTTATTATGTGTTTAGTGCGGGTAAAAATTAATTTAGGTAATTCTCTTTTAATGTTTTAATGTGTAATTGTTCATAATTAACCCAGGTTCGAATGGCGAGCAAGGATAGTTGACAGATGGTCGCTGGAACTGTATCAGCCGAGGCGAGCAGGACCAGTTTCAGAACGGGGACCCGCGTCTAGCTTCTATAAAGGATCGAAATGTTTTCACACATTCGGGTAAGAGTTTATCATTATTAAACGTCCCTAATTAAATGAGAATAGTATTGGTCAAATTCGTTAATTGAATTCGGAACTGTATAATGCAGGTTAAAAGCCCTGGAAATCAGTATCTTCAAATGCCGTTAGATCGCTCTGATCCTCAAACACTGGATCACTACGATCCGTAGCAAATGTTCTGTTCCCTTGTTTTGAATTACAATTTTATGTAATGTGAACGGAATTTTACAATAATTCACAGGATTAAAATTACCATACTTATATATGGGGCAGTTTTAACCTATGCTCGTCGGCTTGAAACTGTTTTTAACAGCTATGCCGGTAAAATACTTCGGCGGGATGTTACTCAGCTTAGACGGAGAACATCTCTCACTTAGAACGCGTGTTTATATACTACACGGTTATAACCAAATTCAAGACAAATTAATTTTCTTTTGGTTTAACTCCCGTAATTAAAATATTTTACAAAAAATTAATACATCATTAAATGCGTAATTTTAACGTGTATAAAACAGTAAAAATTATATTAGGTGAACTGTTTATATACGCTTAAAAATAACAAAAGTAGTTATATAGGCTTAATTGTATTAACAGGATAAAATGTTATGTGAAATGTGGAGGATTACAATACAAACTGTTCTTTGACTAAACGAGATACGCATCATTTAATATAAAGCAATTAAATTAGTATAATTAACGTAAAATTTTTCATTAATATACAAAACTAAGGTACGTTTATCTAATCAAAGTTGAGCACTCGTGGTTTTATGTATACAAAGTTCAAATCCCTTGACCTACATAAATAAAATAACATTGTTTGAGGTCAAAAATCTTGAACTGATCTGTTTAAAACAACACAATAAATTTAAGGTGTATCGGAACTTACACTAATTAATTTAATAGTAATTAATAACAAGTAAATAAATTAATATGTTAAACGGCAATTATGAAAAATAATAATCAAAAGCAAAAATAAATAAATATATATATATATATATATATATATATATATATATATATAT
>JAHWXV010815752.1:0-13459 GCA_024586415.1 Phrixothrix hirtus
TACATGTATAAAGGAAATTATAAATGGATGAATTATTTATGCTTTTAAATTAATTTTAGAGTTTACAATTTAGGTGTATAGGAAAGTCACTAACGTTAATCAATTAAAATTAAATTTAAAATGTGTAAGAAGAAGTCGTGTGTTGTCTCACACCAGATTTTGTTTGTTGTATTTTACTGATAATCGTCCGGTAACTACAAAATGATAGGAATGAGCCTATTGAGTTGCGTTCTATATAGACCGATCTAGCAAGCTGTGTGTCCGGAGTATTTTGGACAAGTTCACAAATACTTTATGTAATTTGAGGGCGTGTTTGCCTCTGTACCCAAGGGATGCGGGTTCTAATCCGATCGAGATCGGTAAATTTTTCACCGGAGAAAAATTTAAAAGACACGCCTTCTCCTCTGATATGGAAGTAAAATCGTAGGTCCCGTGTCAATGTGATATTTGGCACGTTAAAAATTCCTACTGGCTGTGTAACTCCAGATACGGCAAAATTCTAGCAGGCATGGCGAAATGACTATATAACAGTTCTAGTTCAAGAGGGCCAAGGAAAATTTTGCATCCCGAACCCTCAGACAGAAAAACAAACAAACAAACAATTGGAGGGAGTAGTTACTAAGGCACTTGGCAATTTCTCACGCAAAACAGACCTACGAGATATTTATGAAAATTAATAATATCAATTCAACTGAAAATTATGTTATAACAATATCAAAATACATTGGTTTATGGAATACCTAATGTGAAACTGTATGAAATGCAGAAAGTAGGTTATATTCTAGCTTAATTTGCGTTCGGTCATGGTACGCGAAGTAAATATCATATGGCCAAAATTAGTCAACATTGTTATTGAATCTTTGATGTAATTGTCGAACTTACTTAATATTATTCAATCAATAATTATGATAAATAAACAAAAAGTCTCGGTAAAACGTTACATCGTTTTACAAAAATCGTGGACTGATATTTTAATTTTATTTTAGTTTTTTAAACATTGCTATGTATTATTAAATAATATGTATATTAACGCGTTTATATCAATAATAACAATTTATTTAAAAATGTATTTTACCTGTACACTACCCTCATTTACTAATATTGAGTATCTTTTAAATAAATCTCAAAATCTATTGATTAGAGAAAAAAGCTTTCTTTATAAGAGTTAAGAGTGCTCAATGTTGAAATGTAATTTCTGATAAATTAGAATTATGCAATTTTTCACTGCAATACTTTAAATAAATTATCGGCAAAAAGTACGAGTTCCAAAACTTAAATTTTAATTTAGAAATGAAACCAATATTTAATAAAAGCTACTTTAAAATAGAATTTACTTTTTGTATAATCTTCAAATTATAAATATAAGAAGTCAACATTATAATTAAGAAGATTTAAGAACAATTTAAAAACAAGGAATTTATCAGATCTACAATCTCAAAATTCTTTTATTAATGTTAACATAAACTAGTCATAAATTTAAAGAAAAATATGATAAGAAAAACGCAATGCACTTTTGTTTATCTACATTTTCATATCTTAAATAGAAATCAATTCTTTGGAATGCTTATTAGTATTCGAAGCATGTTCAAAATTCTGTTGGTCACCATCGAAGACGATCTTAGATTGCCTCAGGGAGGATATAGGTTCGGACTGATTGATGTACGATCGGTTAACTTGACCATGTCACCAGGACTACTTTTTACAATTTTAGGTCCATTAGCTTTTCGTGAACCATGTTACTTATTATGAACGTTGTTTTTCTATTTAGCGTCTGCACAATGTGAAGTATGAGTAACAATTTTATTTTTTATTGAAAGTTTTCTTCATCGTTTGCAAGATTAGATTTTTTTTAAATTTTTTTCGCTTTTAACAATTTTAAATAATGTTTCATTAAATTTTAAAATATTTATTACCTATTTATGATTATTGTCAGAGAAGAATATAAATTTCAATATAACCATCAATTTTAAATAACAGATTTTGGTTCACAGCAAAATATTGCAATTATGATCTGCAAATAAATAAATCTACGATCCTAAAATATTATCATTATTTCGATTTACATAAACGTCGGGTTTTACAAATTCAATATTTATTAATTACTAGGTCAAAATATTAAGATTGACATGCAATAACAAATATTACTTTCAATAGTAGGTTGCAAACATGTGATCTGCACATAGGTTTTTAATAAGTATTACTGTAGCCAGCAAGTAATACACATAGAGTGTGTATTCTACAAAATGGTGGTTTAACCTATTTTGTGATATATGAAATGAATTGTATTTGTTTGTTAAAAATACTCGGATGTTACATCAGATCTTATTAGAATAGTGTTAGACCATCGTAATTTACAATAAAAAATTACTCTGTTATTACATTAGAATATTGAAATAAGCTAACATTTATTTCAAATTTCTAAAATTATTGTAAATAAAAATACCCTAACAGTATTTCTAAGTTTAAAACGAAGTTTCGTATACTATAGAATAAAGGTTAACAAAATAAAAAGTGTACCGTTATAAACCGTGGATTGGGATATAAAAATTCATAGTGTAAAAAGCAAATGAAGAATCGAAGGGACACAAACTAATTGTACGAAATAAAAATTTCTACAAGGAAAGGTGTTTGATTGTAATAAAATATAAAAAATATCAAAGCCGCCTCCGAAATTACGGTATCAAGCAGTAAAATCCATGGGAAGATTGCGAAACAGAACACCGCCAAGTAACAGATCTTTAACGTCTTCCTACCGCCAAAAATGCAAACTAATAGTTTGAATTGGAAACGTTTGATTGGTCAACTAAACAGCGGAAAGAGAATGCCACGAAGTTAATAAAAATCAAAACAATGCAAAAAAATTCATCTTAGATCGTCCAACACGGTGATGAAGTAACCAATCGTGACAGCTCTAAGAAACATCCTATGACATTAAAATGTAAATTCTAATAAACAATGTGCTAGCTAAAATCCTACTCAAGTAAGTGAAATAAATTACCTGTGACTAGAAGCCGCAGCAATATAAAGTTTACGGAAGACTAACACAAAAGCAAATTATAAATTTCAAAATTTATAAAAACGGAAAAGTTTTAAACGAGTTTGTTTTAAACACGCTATAACAAAAGGAAGTTCAAGGAACTAGAAGATTCCTACCAAGTTCAGCTGGTTCGATATAATAGTTTGTGTCTTAGAAACAAAACCATAAATCCTAACTGGAAAAAAGGGAATTAACCAGAAGGAAGAAATATTATCAAAATCAAGATAATAACAAATCAAGAATTTAAAACGCAATACAATTTTTTATAACCAAGCAAAGACTAAATTTATAAAAGCCATTTATCGTAAATTAATTTAATTTAAATACAAACCTAACCTTTACTAACTGTCGTTTAAATTCCTTAGTAAAGAAAGTCCATTAAACTGCTAGTTTACATTTTGCAGGCAGAACACTAAGGGATCTTCGGAAAAGGTCGTTGGATTTAGTATATAACTGTTGTAGGAATTTAACCTATTTAGCATTTAAGATTTCTGATTGCGTAATTTTTATATTATTGTTTTTTTTAATTTTAATTTAAATAAATGTATATAATTCATTTGATTGTTACTTAATGGTGCAAGCATTGGTCGTAAATAAAATTTTGGTGTGACCCACAAGATTTAAAATAAATAATCTAAAAGTAAAGTAGTCAAGATAGTCGGCACAGTAAATATATTGTGGCCGGAAAAAGAGTACCGCCCTCAGGCTTAATTAAATGATAACGTCTGGAAATAGATTGGTTACCTTTACTAAAACCTAAAAATTACGGTAATTTTAATAAATTGGTCAATATGGCCTAATAGGTAACCAACAATAGCGACCAGAAGGAAAGTCTGGTTCACTTTTATAAATAGACCAAAATTACAAAGTAAAGCAGTCCTTTGTGAGGTAAGGATATCTGTATTTATTATCCATACTGGTAAAAAACCATTAAGTGTTCTCATTATGGTTATTGTAAGCAATAGTTATTTGACATACCATTTCTAAACGCACGTAGGAGGGAAACCACATAAATGTACTCGCTGCGTTTATAAGCGTACGATGAAGAACAATTTAATATGCATATTCATACTCGAGAGAAACAATTGTACTCTTGTGATTATAACTGTACTTGAAAAACAGCATGTTCGTAGGTTCGCGTTACAAATTAAACATTTTCGTCAATTAAAATTTGGTGGTTAAAATTTGCTACAAAATGGCGGCTATTTGCGATACATTAATATATCTAGGTACTTTAAGTATTGCGAATAACAGGTGCAGAAAATATAATGTACCAGTTGTTCTCTGAACGCAACTCGTGGGCGGTTTATTCACAAATAAGTACATTCTTTGTGCAGTCTAGTGGAGTGCGAGACTGTTGCAGTTTAAGTAATATACATACGGTAAGTTCTGGTAGGATTTTATAGCCGTACACATCTTTAGTTAGGTATATGAAATATACCGATACCGTATTTGCCTAATTTTTGGTACTGCATAATATTTTTATATTGCTCGAACTGCAATATTTCTAAAATCCGCCGTTTGCATTTCGCTACTCTTAATAAAAAATCGTTATTTAGGATTAAACCGTTCTTACTACATCGAAAGAGCTGACATATCACATATTTAGTGCGGTGCAGGGCTCATCAGTTTGCAGTCCGCAGAAGAAATTAGCAATTCCAAGAAGCGTCATTGAATGCATTTAGAGCTGACCCTATTAGTACATTAGTACGCCCAAACAGCAGATATAAGCATACATTTATAAAGGTTTTAAAGAATTTCTGAAATTTCAGAAATATTCCGAGAAGTGCAAGCCTGCGTTAAAGAGCATTTCAATTTATCGAGTCCAGCATTAAACTTGGAAGTATCAAAAGAAAAGGAAGAGAAAAATTGCGTAAGATGTGGCGAAAGTTTCAGAAAAACAAAGAAAATGCATTAGCAATGTTTAATCAGGAAGCCTGAAGCAAAATACAGAAAACATACCTTAGCTGCTGCTTGGTAAATATAGTCTTGCGTTTTATTAGTTGCAGAGATTCAATTGAATCTTTATGATCATAGTCCACTATATGAGGAACTTGCAAAAAGACTCCAAAGTATGTATTTAATTAATAAAACAAAAACTAATGCTGATCATGGTTGGCTATACGATTTTATGAATAGAAACATCCTATTATCCCTTCGGGCTATTTTTGATCGTTTAAAAACAATTTTAAAAAATATGATTTTAGTGCAAATATTTATAATTAAGATGGAATTTGTATTAGCACTGTACCCATCCCTACAACTGTAAATTTATGAATTAAAAGCAAATTCAGTAAAAGCAAAACCTTTCGTCATACGTAGAAACATTTTGCTGTAGGTTCGGTATGTACGGAGAGTAGGTCGTGGGTATGTGGTAGGTAGTGTTTCGTAAGTTCGTAGATCTGTTAAATGGCGATGTCACGTAATAAAGTTCATTGGTCATAAATATCTACTAATCTTCACAGTGACTAAAAGCATAAAAGAGATAAGGATATTAATTGATTTATAGAAATATCAAAAGATATATATATATAGTCGAAACCGACACGATTATAATGGAACTGAAGTTTATCTTCCTAAATAAAGGAAAGAATAGACCTAAACAAATTGTAAAAATAAGATCAGTAGTATAGTTTCAAACAAAGCAAATAGCACAAAAATATAAGAAATAAAAAGCATTACAGTCAAAATAAGAATTTATGCACGTTCAAATTTATAAGTATATCAACTTATGCAAAATATATTGACAATCAAATTAACAACAGATAATTACTGATATTGAAAATACAATAGCGTTGTTAGTAAAACATACGGGAAGTGTACAAACATATCTCAGAATTCTTCTACAAATGAAACAATTAAATGTACACCGTGTGTACTACCGAAGGTCAAAATACAATTGAGATATTTTATCTGCAAGTTCGTTGAGAAAATTACTAAGTATACAGCGTGAATCGTATTTCCTTTATGAATTTTGACAGCATATCTAAATGAATAAGAAAAATCTAATTTTAAAGAAAAAATTAAAAATTCAATATTCTTTGATTAAAAAATTATCGCCAAACATTTTGAGTTCGCTGATTATATCAACACGATCGATTTAAATTTACTCTTTCTAGTTTGCAAATTTGATTTAGAAGTTTGTAATTGTTTGTTTGTGCTAACAAAGAAATATGTCTTTAACATCTTTAGATGAAATATTTGTAATGGATACGAGTTTAATTGTTTAAAAGAATGGTAGATCTTCTCGTAAGGTCTTCTATTCCTCGTCTAGAGGTTCTTTATTGATTATAGTTTAATATAAGGCATAATGCAAATCCTACAATGTTATTTATTATGGGTGCCATAATTTGCAGTGATTGCAAATTCGAGATATTAGATACGAAGATTATGCAAGAATTTAGAGGTTACTTCGTTCGATCTTATACTTATTCTAGGAGAAAAAACAATCTAAACAAATAATAAATTTAATGAACTTTCTTTTTACAAGCAATTGAAACTTCAATTGTGAGAATTGATACTTAAATGTAAATTATAAATTGTAAATTATAAAAGAATATATTCTTGCGAATAATCTTTTGTCTTATTAGTTGACTTCTATTCGTAACTTCTTGAAATGTCGCATCCGTCGTCCAAATTCATAAATTTGTCCGGTGTTGATATTTTCCTGTGACAAAAATACTAACAGTAACAGTCCGCACTATTATTAGGGTTAAAGAGATAAAACGAAGTTATGCACATTCCCTGAGTTCAAATGCTAATAATATATAATTTTTAATTCTTCCATATTACTTTCAATTAAATTAATTAGAGACTGGCTGATGAAGAATAATAAATATTTTGCTATTTCTGTTGCTTCAACTTTTGTTTGAATGAATTAATATAATTATTATGTGATGATAAAACCCACATTTGGAGGAGCATTTCTTGTCAAGAGACACGGTTATTGATAGGATGCTAAACACCTTTTCTTTTTGTATATTCGAATTTACATATAAAATTTGTTTAATGAATATTTTTGTTAATTTTGATTAATAAGCTTCTTGAAAGCACCTCGTATATGACAAAGTGTTTTCTGATATCTTTAGATACAAGATAAATTAAATCAATTCCTCGTTTTATTGAATAATAAAGGAGCCCCTATTTAATTTATTTAATAATTAATTGTGTTATTTAAATTACGCTAGTTTTGTTAGGAATTATTTTATTTGAGGAAAAATCATTTAAATTATTTTAGTCCTATTAAAAATCATTTTATTTAAGATATGTAATACATTTTGAAGAGATAAGTGCTTTTCTCCTGTTCTATAAATGGATTGTTCCATATCAACCTATCCGTGCGAGTGATAATTAATGAAAATAATTTTGATCACCTGATTTTTGAAACTACCTGAATGTTTGACTTTACAACGAATGTAACTTTGTATTTTCCCTTTTTTGTTATTTCATGATACTTGCTTAATTTACTTATAACTTTTCATTTCAGTAGTGTAGAGATATTTTTTCCTATTATAGGTATATAGTAAGTAAGGTAGGACTATTGTACATATTTTGACAATTAATGTATTCTAGCCCTTTCAAGGCAACTTGTTACAAAGAAGCCTTAGTTTAGACAAACCCTTTACATTGAAAGTAATGAGATAAAGCCATTTCTGCGTCTTTGTGAATTATTAATGTTTTTGAGTACGCACCAGATAGTTTAAGCTAAGAAATATTTAAATCTAAAATCAATCGATATAAATTTTGATATCACTCGATTGAAGGAACACAAATAATTCTAAAACGAAAAACATAGCCGATACCCTTTCGAAAATTACTTCAATTTCTAATATTCATTGAAATTGTTTAGATTAAATTTTATAATTTTTGAGAAGCATCTTCATTAACGATGTTAGTGGTTTTTCGCCAAAAGGCGAAAAAGCCGCGTTCCGGCCTTCTCATTTGCGTACGCACTTCCAGATTTAGCATAAAGCATTATGTGAGAAGTTCTTAATAAATTAATTAAAAATAATTAATTTTGGAATTTATATGATGAACATTTTTTGTTAATGTATTAGTTGTTATCCAACGAATAAAATATGAAATTAAATAAACGAATAACCTAGATTCATCAATTATAACCACACAAACAAGGGACGTTATACATTCTACAAGTTAGGTGTGTTCTATATCAATCTAATAAAAATAAAGATAGGCACTTTAATGAGTTAAAGTTGCCAAAAATTAACGTTTTGTTATAGACTACACTATCTAATACTTACAAATAATTCGTTATATATCCTAGGTTATCATAAAGTGAGGGATATATTTCAGCTTATTATAATATATTTTTAACAAATTATGCTAATAACAAAAAGTAAAAGAAATTTAATTGCTTGAATTATGGAATTTTTTTATGTCTAACACTGGTTACCGCAAATGTTGAATATTACTTCCATTTTGTTGTCGCACAATCACCAACCATTCGTCCAAATTGTACAGAGTATTATTCATCATTGAAATGTAGCAATTTTCGTTCCAATACTGTCTTTTAATCGCTCCAGCGTTGTTGGTCGTATTCTAAACACCAAATCTTTTAAATAACTCAACAGTCAGTAATCTGCTGGAATAAGATCAGGCGATCTTGGTGGCCATGAATTTACAAAATATCCGTTTGTTTGAAAAACGGCAGTTAACAATTCTTTAACTGGTCGGTAAGTGTACGGTGGCGCTCTATACTGCATAAAAATCATATTTTCAATTTCTTCGCTTTCGTTTTGCAATTATGGAATGGTATAATCTCTACAAATTTTCAGGTATTGTTCACTAGTAATAGTTATAGATGCGACTTCTACATTTTGTATTTTTTCGAAAAATTAAGGACCAGTGATGGAATTAGCTGCTAAAGCGTACTAAATGGGGACTTTATTGTCATGAAGACCTTCCTAAATCATTTCATGTGGATTTTGTGTTGACCACATTCGACAATTTTTAGTATTGACTCCACCACCAAGAGGGAAATGGATCTCATCTGTCCATAAAATACAGAATAGCCATTTGGGTTTAATTTTCCTGAGCCAATACTCGTAAAAATAAATCACACCTGATAGCAAAATCCGCCTCCTTATTTTGCGATGTAAAATAAATTGCTTAAATAGTAAGGAAAGAGATATACATTTATGTTCAAAATCAATAAAGCTTTATAAATATAAATTACACAAATCGTTACACGAACAAGTCCACAAAATCAGTAATATAAATATACAACGTGATCCAAAAGTAAAGCATCTTCAAATGAATAATTATGAGCGCATAGAGCCCATGCCACGCGTTTTCAACTGAGATAGCCGATAGGCCGAACGACGAAAGTTGGTTGTTAATAAATAAAATAGAGTGATGTACTCAACACGATTAAAGTTTCGCTTCAACATAACCCCAGAGTAGTAACAAGTGGAGACTTGCTTTGGCTATATGATTATATTCATTGTTATCATCGTCATCTTGTGATTGTCATTAGCACGGTGTGTTTGGTAAATTTCGCTCAATAGCTCCTGGCTAACAAACTTTTGTACAAATATCATATAATTAAGGTACTGTCATTTGGGTGTCGTCGCTGCAGATTTTGGTCCGGATTTCAGTAGGGACATTTTCTGCAATTTTAGTCTAAATTGATCTTTAATATTTTTTCACTTTGCTTTAAACACGTTTCCTATAAAGAAATAAATAAAAATATTAGATATTAATTGTGTTCTTCTATTGTGTTGAAAATTGTAAAATGTCAATTTTTCTGTACTTTAGATATATAGTTACTAGAGCATATTTCAGAAGTTCCGCATTCACTTTTAGAATGGAAAGGTCAATAGCGAGTGGAATAGTTTTTGAAACAGCTAAAATTATTTGGGAAGAATTGGTACACGAATTTATGACTATATCTACTACAAAACACTTAAAAACGATTATATTAAATTATTATAATCGCTGGAGATTTCCAAACCGTTTTGGGGCCATTGATGAAAACCACTGTCAAATAAAATGTACCAAATTCAGGTTCACGCTATTTAATTATTTGAAATACCTTTCTATAGTATTGTTAGAGGTAAATAAAGCGATATAGGATCATTAATAGGATCGAATATTTTTTGGCTACTGGACAATAATGGACAATAATTTAGACAAGGGGATTCGGATAAATATTTCGATTTGTGACAAATAGATGCTGTAGATCTGGTTGATTTTAATTCAGTTGAGATTGTAATTCCATACTATTTAGACACGCAGCAGTAACTAGGAAACTGTAGCTAGATACATTGTAGCTTATTTCACGAAACTGCGTCCGTGCCAATGAAGTAGGTAAATGGTTAATTTTACATATATCTGACGTTGTTCATGAAGTCACGGCAATAATTTATCATTTATCAACGATCTAATTATGCATTTATAGTTAACTTGGTAATTATCTAAATTGTCATATAGGTTAATTCAATATTAAAATTACAAAATATTTGGACTTCTTTAACGAATGGTGCGTGATGTACATAAAGCTAGAACGCATTAATTTTTGTAATAACCTGTCTGTATTTTCGTAAATTTAAGTACTAGAAATAGAAATACTTAGTAGGCAAGATTTATGAAAGTCATGCACGGAAGAAAATTTAAACATCGTGAGAACTTTAGTTAATGCCCAAAGTATTCAAATTTTATCGGTTTTAATGAAACTTAGAATGAAAATTCGAATAAAGACCGGAGGACCTCAAAAAATACGCCTTTTTCATTAAGCCAACGTCAAAAAAGTATTTTACCGGTGAACAAGTCACACCGTAACAACGTCGTACAAAAATAAATTAATAATTTAATTTGTAATCTGTTATAAGCGACTATTTCCAAGACTGCTTAATTAACCCATTAATTACAACAAATCAATTAATCACGTGGGCGAGATCCGGATATATTGAATAAATTAATAATCCAATGTTAATAAGACTGGATCCAAGGACCAAATTATAGCTTCTGCTACATTCTATTCTCACATTTTGATATATTCTCTTGCAAAGCTAGCCGGCTTAAATGCTTAAGCTAATTATACATCAACCAAAAATATTTTTCTTTTTTTAAAAATCGTTACAACATATCTAATATTTTGATAAAAATGATTGGCATCAACAATACACTTTAAATTAATTTTTCTATCTAGGCTTTGATTTCAAATATTACGTGATTACATGGGGTGTACAGAATTTGCTTACATTTAGTTTACTCCTAAAAGAAGTAATATCAAGAAAGATGGGAAAAACACTTGAATGTGTCCATTTGGAATCCTTAATTTTTTGTAGAATAGGTACTTCTGTATTACATATAACGAATCCAGTGCCCTTTTAAAGAAAATGAACTCTATTTTCATGTTTACGTTTACCTTAACTAGCAACTAAGCTTCACTTGCATTCTTTTGGTCCATATCAGTAGCTTTATGCCTAACTTTTTCAAAAATATTCGCAATGTTGCCTACTAAAAGAAAATGCAGACGTGTTCTATCTCATTGAGGTAAACAATAACTGTACCAAAGGACATCCCGTGAGAATTGAAATTCTTAAAAAAGTCCGTATAGCACCCATTGCGTAGTACACATGGAGAAACTTCCACATTTTATGAAGGGTACCGATTTTATAACCAAATTTTATAATTTGTTTTTTTTTGCATAGGGTTATCCATTAATAACAAATTCACATAAAATTGAACAGTTTTTGGAAACAAATTGAAAATGTTGACTTTTAAGAATTGCCGGAAAATGTGTATACAAATAAATATGTCTAGGCAAATTCTGCATGTTGTAGAGGAAATAATATCTTACTAAAATATCAAATTTCCATACACTCACCCATCCCAATATAGGTAATTGATATCAATGGCCTAAATGCGTTTGATTACACTAAAAGCTATAACAAGATTTTAATAAGTAACATAATTTTGATATTTCCCTTTGTAAAATTAGTATAAAATAAAGCAACACTTTTCTTTTCAAAAGAAACATTGAAAATGTTTCAGCTTTTATTATAACAATGTCTGTTATTTTAATATTAGTTAATATATCCATTATTACACAAACATACAAAAATGAAAATTAATAACGAAAAACGAATAACAATTGACACTAACAACGTGTGATGAAACACAAAAAATCCTGATAATTTAATATTACATACAACGTCTTGAAACGAACACATCGTCATAAATGCAGTTAATATCCTCGATTTATGTACATTTGCTTTTTTGGAATGATGTAACAACTGAGTTATGGGTTTATAGTTTATTAACTTAAAAAGACACGTTTAGCTGTTTCGTTATTACAGAGGCTCTTGAACAGTCCTTTAGAATTTTGCTAACGGCATTTTTTAGAAACGGAAAGGAACTTTTTAAAAACATTCTTTTTCTTGAACAGAATGACCCCCGTGTGGATGGTCCAAGTTTGTCGGTGTATTTTGAAATCACCCTTACAAAATTATCTAAATAAAATAGAAAAACTTAAACCCTTATAAATGTGATATTAATTCTTATTTATTAAAGTGTAATAGATTTTTTGATATGAATACAAAATACACTTACTGCTATTAAGTGTGCAACACAATATCATTTAAGTGTCTCCCGTGACTCTGAATACACACCGTCATCCGTTTCTTGAAATTTTCAATGACCTTACTGTAAAGTTCTGGTCCAATCATGCCAATAACTCGTTGAGTAGGGAAGTGTTTGTGGATTGTTAGTGATTTGATATACCCCAAAGGAGGAAGTCATAACGTGTTAAATCACAAGACCTCGCCAGTCAGTTTTGATCAACGTAACGTGAAATAGGACGTGTAGGCAACTTTTCAGATAGCAAAACAATTGTTTCGCGCGCAATATGGCTGGTTGCGCCGTCCTGTTGATACTATATGTCTACCAAGTTCATATCGGCCATAAAAACTCCGTTATCATATTACGGTAGCGTCTTCCAGTAACTGTTATTGAATCACTAGCAGCATTTTCAAAGAAATTCGGCGCAATTATGTCGCCGTCCCAAAAGCTGCACCAGATAGTTACTCTCTTGTGAAGTGTTCCCAATTTTTATTAATTATATGATCATTCTTCAAATTTATGTATGTAAATTATTGATTCGTGTAATTAATTAAAAAAGCAGTTATTAAAACGTTAAAAACATATATGTATAAATAAATATCAAAAATGAATTTATAGAATAAATAAAATTGATAAACCAGTATTACAATAAAATATGAAAACCTTTTAATAATTAAAAATAAGTCAATTAATAAAGGGTTATAAGAAATCAATTTACACAATTTAATATTAGTTATTGAAAGTAAAGTGATATGGCGCTGGAAAGAATATTTTAAAGGGCTGTATGGCAACAGGGATACTGAGATAAGTGTGAATGTGGGAAATTCTGGAATAAAT